>CAWUFW010020090.1:0-162725 GCA_963921515.1 Calotriton arnoldi
TTTATTCCAAAAATAGGGGATGGACTACTCTGTGGCCCCACCTATGGGTGGGTCAGGGCAGAGGGGTGGCTACACCCCTTTCCCTTTGTCCAGTTCGCGCCAAAGCAGGGGCTGCAAGCCCCTGATCCGGTTTGAACTGGGGTATGCACAGGGACACCAAATGTGCCCCCAGTGCAGGACTTCAAAGCACCCGAAAGTGCTCCCGCCCAGCCCCAATACACATTGTCCTGTCTGGGGAGGTGGTCACACCTCCCTGGGACAGGAAACCTATTGTCCAGGCCTCCCCTGCCGGAGTTTCGTCCAGCAGCAGGAGGCCAGACTCGTGTCTGTGGCAGTAGCATCCATTTTGTGATGCCAGGCTCTGGAAAGAAGTTACCGGACTCGTCAGAGTTAACATGCCTTTCCCTCTAGAAGGGTGGAATGCTACCCCCGCCGCCAGAATTGGCGGGGGGTAGTATTCCAAGATGTTTGACACCAAACACGACATGTTTCGGTGCAGCCATTCCATAGTTAGCATTTTACCGCGAGGATATAATGCGTTTAAGAGTATATGGTCAGGCTGCACTACAAACAGCATCAGAGATGGTCTCCGAACGCTGCAGAGGGGCCCTGCTCATGCAGGGGCACCCTCTCACATAGAAACCATGCACTCTGCCTTTAGGATTGATAAGGCCTGCCTTAGGAGTGACTTATAGGTTTATATGTGTGTATGCATTTAGTGATATAGGTAACCTATACCACAGCAAGGGGTGCATGCACCACCTTACCCAGGCTGCAGTAGCAGACCTGTGGTGTCAGTTTGGATGGCCTACCAGGGGTGGCATAATATATGCTGCAGCCCCTGGCAGGCCTCTGAGGTACCTATGCCCTTGGTACATAGTATACCATATACTAGGGACTTACAAGGGCACTCCAGATCCCAATCAGAGATGTGCCTAAGGCACATGGAGACCCTTTTAAAGAGGAAACAGCTAGGCTGGGGTTCTGAATAGCAGGGCCCCAGCCAGACTAATGTCGAAAACCAGTGAAGTATCAGCAAAAAGTGGGGGTACCCCTGTGAAGCAGATCCTACTCTCCTACACAACCCCCCCCAAACGTAGGGACATTAAACTAACCTTGCCCAGTTAAGTCTTCATGTTCTAAGTGGAAATACCTAGAGAGTCCATCTGCATTCGCATGGTTACTCCCAGGCCTATGTTCCACTGTAAAGTCCATCCCCTGTAGGGAAATGGACCACCTAAGCAGTTTGGGGTTTTCACCCTTCATTTGTTTTAGCCATAAGAGGGGCTTATGGTCTGTCTGAACCAGGAAGTGTGTACCAAACAAGTATGGCCTCAACTTCTTCAGAGCCCAGACCACAGCAAAGGCCTCCCTCTCTATGGCTGACCAACGTTTCTCTCTAGGGGTCAGCCTTCTGCTAATAAAAGCTACTGGCTGATCCTGACCTTCTTCATTCAATTGTGACAGTACAGCCCCTACCCCCAATTCAGATGCATCAGTTTGAACAATGAACTTCTTGGAGTAATCAGGACTCTGCAGAATTGGAGCAGTGCACATGGCCTGCTTGAGGTCATCAAATGCCTTTTGACAGCTAACTGTCCACTGAACCTTTTTGGGCATTTTCTTAGAAGTTAAGTCATTCAAGGGTGTCACTATTGATCCATACCCCTTGACAAATCTCCTATAGTACCCAGTCAGGCCTAAGAAGGCTCTCACCTGAGTCTGGGTAGTGGGAGCAGTCCAGTCCATGATGGTCTGGATCTTGCTCTGCAAAGGTTGAACCTGGCCTCCACCCACAAGGTGGCCCAGGTACACAACCTGACTCTGCCCTATCTGGCACTTAGTGGCCTTGATAGTCAGGCCTGCCTTTGCAGGGCCTGTAAAACATTCCTGAGGTGGACCAGGTGATCCTCCCAGGTGGAGCTAAAGACAGCAATATCATCTAGATAAGCTGCACTATAGGCCTCCAGTCCTGTGAGAACTGTGTTCACCAACCTCTGGAAAGTGGCAGGTGCATTTTTCAGACCAAAGGGCATCACCACAAATTGATAATGCCCACTAGGGGTTGAAAATGCTGTTTTGGGCTTTGCAGCATCAGCTAGTCTGATCTGCCAGTAGCCAGCTGTTAGGTCAAATGTGCTGAGATATTTGGCAGAGGCCAAAGTATCTATGAGCTCATCTGCCCTGGGTATTGGATGGGCATCAGTCCTAGTGACTGCATTGAGGCCCCTGTAGTCTACACAAAACCTCATCTCTCTTTTCCCACCACTGGTGTGAGGTTTAGGTACTAGGACTACTGGACTAGCCCAAGGGCTATCTGAGGGCTCAATCACTCCCAATTCCAACATCTTCTGGACTTCAGTCCTGATACAGTCCCTGACATGGTCAGGTTGCCTATAAATCTTGTTTTTAATAGGCAGACTGTCCCCAGTGTCCACTTCATGAGTGCACCAGGTGGTCTGACTGGGTGTCAGAGAAAACATATGTCTAAACTGATTGAGGACTTGCCTGCAATCAGTTTGTTGCTGGGTAGTGAGGCTGCCTGCCAAGGCTACACCATCTACTGACCCATCGTCAGGGTTCTGTGAGAGCAGGTCAGGGAGTGGGTCACTCTCTTCCTCCTGCCCTTCATCAGTAGCCATGAGCAAGCCCATGTCTGCCCTGTCCACATATGGCTTAAGTCTGTTGACATGGAGAACCCTGTGGGGACTCCTGGGTGTTCCCAGGTCTACTAAGTAAGTGACCTCACCCTTCTGCTCAACAATAGTGTGGGGTCCACTCCATTTGTCTTGGAGAGCTGCTGGGGCCACTGGCTCCAACACCCACACCTTCTGTCCTGGCTGGTAAACAGTTAGGACAGCTCTTTGGTCATGCCAGGCCTTTTGAAGTTCCTGGCTAGCCTCAAGGTTTTTGGTTGCCTTTTTCATGTACTCAGCCATCCTGGAGCGGAGACCAAGTACATAGTCCACTATATCTTGCTTTGGGGGCTTGAGAGGTAACTCCCATCCTTCCTTCACCAAGCACAGTGGACCCCTCACAGGGTGGCCAAACAGAAGTTCAAAAGGGCTGTAACCAACCCCCTTCTGAGGCACCTCCCTATATGCGAATAAAAGGCAGGGCAAGAGTATGTCCCATCTACGCCTAAGCTTTTCTGGGAGCCCTTTAATCATGCCCTTCAAGGTTTTGTTGAATCTCTCAACTAAACCATTGCATTGTGGGTGATAGGGTGTGGTGAACTTATAAGTAACTCCACACTCCTTCCACATTGCCTTTAAGTACCCAGACATGAAGTTTGCACCCCTGTCTGATACCACCTCCTTAGGAAAGCCCACTCTTGAGAAAATTCCCAGGAGGGCCCTTGCCACCACAGGTGCTGTAGTGGTCCTAAGGGGTATAGCCTCTGGATACCTGGTGGCATGATCCACTACCACCAGTATAAATCTGTGCCCAGATGCTGTTTGGGGATCCATGGGACCAACAATGTCAATCCCTACCCTCTCAAAGGGCACCCCCACCACAGGTAGTGGTATCAGGGGGCCTTTGTAGTGCCACCTGCTTTGCCACTGGCTTGGCAGGTTACACAGGAGCGACAAAACTCCTTACTGTCTTCAGACATGTGGGGCCAGTGAAAGTGAGGGACAATTCTGTCCCAAGTCTTGTTCTGGCCCAGGTGTCCTGCTAAGGGAATATCATGGGCTAGGGTCAATAGGAAGCCCCTGAACTTCAAAGGTATTACCAACCTCCTGGTAGCACCAGGCTTGGGGTCTCTACTCTCTGAGTACAGGAGTCCATCATCCCAATACACTGTATGGGGACCACTAGCTTTCCCAGCAGCCTCAGCAGCAGCTTGCTGTCTGAGGGGTTCAAGGGAGGGGCAGCTCTGCTGCTCCTGGCTCAGATCTGCCCTAGAAGGTCCCCCTGTCCCCAAGAACTCAACCTGGTCAGGCTCAAGTTCCTCTGGGACAGTTCCTTCTTCAGGGCTGAGATCATCCCCCTCAAGGGACTGATCTTCCTCCTGAGCCAAGGGGGAAGGCACTGCCTTAACCCTACTACTCCTCCTCTTGGAAGGCACTTGGTCCATTCTTCCAGAATCCAAGGCCTGTTCAGTTTTAGACAGTTTAGCTTGTGACCTGGTCACAGCAAACACATCTGCAGGGATCCCCAGCATTTCTGCATGGGTCCTGAGCTCCACTTCTGCCCAAGCAGAAGTCTCTAAGTCATTGCCAAGCAAGCATTCGACTGGTAGGTTTGCACTTACCACAACCTTCTTAAGGCCAGTTACCCCTCCCCAGGAGAAGTTAACAACTGCCAGAGTATGGTCTGTTCTGACATTGCTAGCATTGGTCACTTGGTACATTTCACCAAGTATAACTTGCCCAGGTAGCACAAGGTCTTGTGTCACCATTGTGACACTTGCCCCTGTGTCCCTAAATGCCAAAGCCTCTCGTCCATTGATTAAAGGCTGTTGTCTGTACTTGCCCAGATTACTGGGACTCACAGTGGAGGTCACATCCATGCCTCCATCACAGACTAACACAGCCTGAGTCAGCTCCCTGACTAAGTCAGAGCCCAACTCAGTTCCCAGGGTGAACCCTACTAAACCCTTTGCTGGAGCACTTCCACCAACTGTACTAGGGGGAACAGGTGCCTTAGGGGCATTGGTGGATGCTGGACTGGAGTCTTTGGACTTGGTGCAATCACTGGTCCAGTGGGTCTTTTGCTTACAGACCTTGCACCATGGTTTTCTTTGGCCTTTACCCTTGGTAGACTGGGAATCCCCACCAGAAGAAGATTTTTGGGGGCCTGATGAAGACTTTTGATCTTTACCCTTCTCCCCACCCTTGTCAGAGTTCTTAGCATCTTGCTTCTTGGTTTCCCCACCTTGGTTCTGTACCTTCTGCTTCACCCTGGTTCTGACCCATTTGTCTGCCTTCTTTCCCAATTCTTGGGGAGAGGTCAGATCAGAGTCAACCAGGTACTGATGCAACAGCTGGTTTTGACAGTTATTAAGAATCTGCTCCCTCATTATCAGATTATACAATCCTGAGAAGTCACACACCTTACTGCCCATCAACCAGCCTTCCAGAGCCTTGGCAGAACAATCCACATAGTCTACCCAGTCTTGAGTCTGTGCTTTTTGGGTGTCTCTGAACTTCAACCTGTACTGTTCAGTGGTTAGGCCAAACCCATCAATAAGAGCACTCTTCAAGACCTTGTAATTGTCAGCATCCTCCTCTCTAACAGTGAGGAGCTTGTCTCTACCTTTGTCAGCAAAGGAGAGCCACAAGATTGCTGCCCACTGCTCCTGAGGGACCTTCTGTACCTTACAGGCCCTCTCTAAAGCAGTTATCCATTTGTGGATATCATCCCCACTCTGGTAGGGAGGGACAATCTTGCTCAGGTTCCTATGGTCATAGGACCTTTCCCTATCTCTAGGGATATGGTTGCCACCATGGGACTCTAGTCCCAACTTTCTTCTCTCTTTAAGGAGATCTAGGGATTCTCTATCTAAAGCCAATTGCTTCTTCCTGATCTCCAGTTGAGTTTCCTCATACTGGACCAGTCTCTTTCTTCTCTCATGAGAGGATTCCCTCCTGTGAGAAGAAACAGAGCTCCCTATTGAGGTGCCAGAGTGGTTAGACTCCTGAGAAGGAGACCTAGACTTTCTGAGCACACTCATAATCCTTCCTGGGGGACAAAGGTGTGGTTCTCTAGATCCTCATCTTCATCTTCCCCAGAAGGGATTGGGTTTTCCAGGTCAGGGTCATTGTCACCCTCCTGGTCAGTTTCAGAGGGGGGCTGGGGGTAGTAGTACCCCTGGTCCCTTCCTCATCTGCTGGCCCACCCTCTGCTCCTACCCCTTCAGTCTCTGAAGACTTACTAAGATCATAAGCCACCAACAACTCCTGGAGGTGTTGGGTGGTGGGACTTTGGCCTGTCCTTAATTTCCTCACGTTACACAAAGCTCTCAGTTCCAAGAATGGGAGTGTGTCATACTTGGAGGGGGAAGCTCAATGGCTTCCTGCAGGGCATCTTTGGATCCTGCTTTTAAAGACATTACTAGTGTGGTGTGGTGTATGCACTACCTACTCTAGTGTGGCCTACTAAACTCTCTTGAGTTGTAGAAAGGGTTGTGCTATCCCTTAACACACAACTCTAAGTTCAGTAGAACTTACTGATATTCTAAGCTTAAATTATATGTACCTTAGGTACCTTTAGTGGTTTTCAGTTGATCAATTCAATTGAGATTATCTGGTAAAACAATAGCAAGCTGGAATCCCACACGCTGCACACCAATGTGAGAAGTTGGCCTGGCATATGCTGTCCACTAATTATAGTGGGCACCTTGCACCAGTCCAAATCGACTCTTATGGTAGGTAGGTTAAAGACAACCTTATTGAAAGCTATCCTAGTGGTAGCTGTGGAGAGCAGCCTTCAGGCTAAGTCTTGAAGGAATGTAAAGCAGCTTGTTTTACCAGTCTATAATCTCTTGAGTGACCAAATGAAAGAGCACCACACCAGGTATATATTCAAAATATATGTATTTATTACTAAACACACCCCTCTAGTCTCTTTATGAGGCTAGAGTTCGAAGTACATAGGTTATAAGATCTTAAATCACAGTAATAGCACAAATACACGTTTGGGCCCTAGGGGCGTACTCAAACCATATACCAATAAAGTGGTATGCGAACCACGACTGAACTAGACACTAGGCCTAGAGCCTCTAGAAGTGCTTGGACCACAAGGAACCACCCAAGGTAGTGACACAGGGGACCCACGGGAGACGCGTGCAGTGTAAATACACAACCGCGATACGCCGTTAACTTCTATGGAGAAAGTCGGGATCGGGAAAATAGAGGAAAGGGACACTTTAAAGAGGACTAGGACAAAACCCTTTGAGATCTAGGACTTTGAAGAGTCTCTACCCACGGGAGCACCGGAGTACTCGTGTTACCTCACCCAGGGAAGCCGGGTGCATAGGTGCCTTTCGGGGTCGGGTTTCGTCGTCGGTTCTTATGGCGATCTGCTGCAAAGTGCTGCTGGCGACCAGGAGAAAAGTGTCCGGGTGGATCCAAGAGTGGATCGGAGTTCTGAAGAACCTGAAAGCAGAGGGGACAGAGTCTGGGTCACTAGCCAGTGACCAGGGAGGTGATGGACGGATGCCCACCGATGTCGAGTGCTTCAGGTGCGTTGACGGTCGTCTCGTTTCTGCAGCCACGAGGTCCAGGAGGCGTTGTCGGCGACCAGGAGCAGGATTCTGGCTGGTACACGATGTCTGTCGAGTGCTGCGGTGTCGGCGACCAGATTGGACCCAACAAGCCTTGGCAACGGCAAGTCTCGATGTAGCTGAAGATCGTCGATGGTGCAGACCAGCAAGGTCTGGGGAACTCACCCAGCAAGGGTAAGTGAGGGCAGGCCTGGAGCAACCAGACTGCCAAGTAAAGAAAAGATTGGCCTTCGGTAAGGGCTACTAGCCAACGGGCTAGCGACCGCGAAGGAGCCTCGTGACGCCGCACGTGGAGCTGGCTTACGGGACACTCGTGGAGTGGGGGCCAGTGATCTTCGGTGCAGGTGGTGCTGGAGGCTAGGGCTACTCGGAGCCCAAAGCACGACTTCTTGGGAGACCCAGAAGATGGTGCACTTGCAAGTGTGCTCGGTGTCCAGGGGTCACGGTCTCACGTTACCCACGATAGCCACGGGCCTCAGCTTTGCTGGGGACTCAGGGTAGCCTCGGGAAGTCTGAGAATCCACCTCTGGTGATGCGATGACTTCGGCGTCCGACGGGAGCTTCAGTGATGCGAACCGGACAGATGCTTCTTTGGTGCCTGCCAAGCAGGGGAGTCACTCCTTGACCCCAAGGGAGATTCTTCAGTCCTCTAATCGTGAGTAGAGCGTCGAAGGTCCAGGATTCTGTGTCAGAGTTTCGTCCAGGTATAATCTAAAGTCCTAAGGACTGGGTTCCTACCTTTATTCCAAAAATAGGGGATGGACTACTCTGTGGCCCCACCTATGGGTGGGTCAGGGCAGAGGGGTGGCTACACCCCTTTCCCTTTGTCCAGTTCGCGCCAAAGCAGGGGCTGCAAGCCCCTGATCCGGTTTGAACTGGGGTATGCACAGGGACACCAAATGTGCCCCCAGTGCAGGACTTCAAAGCACCCGAAAGTGCTCCCGCCCAGCCCCAATACACATTGTCCTGTCTGGGGAGGTGGTCACACCTCCCTGGGACAGGAAACCTATTGTCCAGGCCTCCCCTGCCGGAGTTTCGTCCAGCAGCAGGAGGCCAGACTCGTGTCTGTGGCAGTAGCATCCATTTTGTGATGCCAGGCTCTGGAAAGAAGTTACCGGACTCGTCAGAGTTAACATGCCTTTCCCTCTAGAAGGGTGGAATGCTACCCCCGCCGCCAGAATTGGCGGGGGGTAGTATTCCAAGATGTTTGACACCAAACACGACATGTTTCGGTGCAGCCATTCCATAGTTAGCATTTTACCGCGAGGATATAATGCGTTTAAGAGTATATGGTCAGGCTGCACTACAAACAGCATCAGAGATGGTCTCCGAACGCTGCAGAGGGGCCCTGCTCATGCAGGGGCACCCTCTCACATAGAAACCATGCACTCTGCCTTTAGGATTGATAAGGCCTGCCTTAGGAGTGACTTATAGGTTTATATGTGTGTATGCATTTAGTGATATAGGTAACCTATACCACAGCAAGGGGTGCATGCACCACCTTACCCAGGCTGCAGTAGCAGACCTGTGGTGTCAGTTTGGATGGCCTACCAGGGGTGGCATAATATATGCTGCAGCCCCTGGCAGGCCTCTGAGGTACCTATGCCCTTGGTACATAGTATACCATATACTAGGGACTTACAAGGGCACTCCAGATCCCAATCAGAGATGTGCCTAAGGCACAGGGAGACCCTTTTAAAGAGGAAACAGCTAGGCTGGGGTTCTGAATAGCAGGGCCCCAGCCAGACTAATGTCGAAAACCAGTGAAGTATCAGCAAAAAGTGGGGGTACCCCTGTGAAGCAGATCCTACTCTCCTACACAGCAGCACACCACAGACATGCACCTATCACACCCATCACCACCACCACCAAACACCTGACCCACAAACCCCCTGCACATCACACACCACACACCGCACCAGCACCACAAACACCAAAACACACACCATGGCATCACACAGAATGCCCAAGTTCACTTCCACTGAGCTAAAGGTCATGGTCGACGAGATCGTCAAGGTGCACCCACAAATCTATGGCAACCAGGTCCAACAGACACCACTATCCACCAGAAACCGGTTGTGGAGCAGGATCGTAGACCAGGTCAATGCAGTCGGGAACGTTCCACGCAACAGAGGAGAAATTAACAAAAGGTGGAACGACCTCAAAAGCGTGGTCAAGAAGAAGGAGAGCAAAAATCGAGAGCTGGCAGCCAGGACTGGCGGAGGGAATCCCGCACTATTCAAGACCTTCAAGGCGTGGGAGGAGAAGGTGCGAGTCATCATACATCCGGAGATCCTCACCGGATTACCAGGGGGAGTGGAGGCTGGTAAGTACAAACAAACGTATACCAGCACACCGCTATGTAATCACATGCACTACCACCATGCCATAGCTTCTAGGGACAAACACCCCCATGTCCAGTACACAATACACAAGACATCACCCACACATGCAACAGACACTCACACACACTCAGCCCAAAGCTACCAACTAAACAAAACCATGGGGGCATGTGTACAGTCAGCCAGCACCGCAACTTCCAACAGGTCCCCTTGTACTCCAGATGCGCCAGAATGAGCACTCCCCACACCCACATCCATGTGTCCGCCATAGCTGCACTGACCGACAAGTAACAGGTAAGTAGCCGGAACACAAAGACAGTGGGTCTCTGATGAGTTGATGGTGGGCGTTGGTGGCGGCTCTGAAGTTGTTGTGGGCTTCTGTGGATTTGGTGTTCCTCCAGGCCTTTTCGAGGTGGCGGCATGTGCGTCTGGACTCTCGAAGTTTGGTGGTAAACCATCTGGCTTTCTTGGTGTGGGTATTGTTGTTTTTCTTGAGGGGGGCTATGGTGTTGGTGCTGTCCGAGATCCATCTATGCAGGGTTTGGGCTGCGGTGTTGGGGTCGTCGTTTTCCGCGATGGTTGGGGTGGAGTTGTTGAGTGAGGAGGTGAGCTGGTCGTCGGTGATTTTGGTCCAGTTTCTTCGTGGAAGCAGGTGCTGGTGTCTGTGGATGGTGGGTTTTCTGAAGGTGAAGTGGACGCAACGATGGTCGGTCCATGGGAGTTCGGTGGTGTGGCTGAAGGTGATGGAGTTTCCTGTAGTGAAGAGGGGGTCGAGGGTGTGTCCTGCTGAGTGCGTGGGCTCGGTTACGATCTGGTGGAGTCCAATGTTGTGGAGGTTGTCCAGGAGGGATGTGGTGTTGGGGTCCAGTTGGTTGTCGAGGTGGAAGTTGAGGTCTCCCAGGGGAGTGTGCTCAGGCGGAGGCTGGATTTGTGGACGATGGCGATTCCTCCTCCTGGGCGGGTGGGGCGGTCCTTCCTGGAGATCTTGTATCCTTGGGGGATGGCGATGGCGATGTCCGGTCCCGAGGTGGTGTTGGTCCAGGTTTCGGTGAAGAACGCTACGTCCGGGGTGGTGCTGTCGAGGAGGTCCCAGATTTCTGTGGCGTGTTTGTGGAGGGATCGGACGTTGAGGAGGATGCATTGCAGGGTCTTCGGTTCGGTTGTGTTCTTGTGGGCGGGTTGTGCTGGATCCGTGTTCTTGACGGTGCTGCAGGTGTGCCGGCAGCAGTGACAGCTGAAGGGTCCGTGGGTGTCGGCTGGTGATGCTAGCTTGCAGTTGTTGTTGCGGCCTGGGTTGAGTGCGTGGAGTGCTGCTGGGTCGTAGCGTTGGTGGGGCGGAGGTCCAGGGTTCCTGGCGCTGGTCGCGGACGGGTCGCAGATGGTCGCAGACGGGCGCAGACGGGCTTGCGTTTGACGCGCCTTCGGTGCACCAGCGGCGTGCCCGCTGCCCGCGGCCGCACAGCGGCCGCGCAGTGGCTGCCATTAAGTAGGGATCGGGGAGGGCTGGACAGCTGGGAGGCAGGAGCGGGGAGGGGAGCTGGATTGGGCCGGTCGCGCTGGGGGCGGAGGGGCCATGGGGGCAGCAGCGGCGGGGAAAGGTAAAGGGAGGAAATAAGGGATAAAGAAAAAAGGGAAAATAAGCAGAAATAAGGCACAAAAGAGCAAAGATGCAGAAAAGTGCAGAAAGGTGAAAGATAAAAAGGGTAGAAAAACGAGTGAAAACAAGTGAAAGAGCAGAGTGAGAGGAAGGAGACAGAGGAAGGAGACAGAGGTCCACTGGACCACCAGGGATGAGGTGCAGGGAAACCTGAGGGTGGAGGAGGGCCTCGATCACCAACACTCGAGAGTGCAGGGGCAGGGGCAGGCCTCACTTAATGGTGGAGCTGCGAGGGTGGGAGAGCAATTTCACTGACAATGAGTCAGTGGTCTTGCTCGCCTGTCCCCGCAGTGGCTGCCATTAAGTAGGGGTCGGGGAGGGCTGGACAGCTGGGAGGCGGGAGCGGGGAAGGGAGCTGGATTGGGCCGGTCATGCTGGGGGGGGAGGGGCCGTGGGGGCAGCAGCGGCGGGGAAAGGTAAAGGGAGGAAATAAGAGATAAAGAAAAAAGGGAAAATAAGCAGAAATAAGGCACAAAAGAGCAGAGATGCAGAAAAGTGCAGAAAGGTGAAAGATAAAAAGGGTAGAAAAACGAGTGAAAACGAGTGAAAGAGCAGAGTGAGAGGAAGGAGACAGAGGAAGGAGACAGAGGTCCACTGGACCACCAGGGATGAGGTGCAGGGAAACCTGAGGGTGGAGGAGGGCCTCGATCACCAACACTCAAGAGTGCAGGGGCAGGGGCAGGCCTCACTTAATGGTGGAGCTGCGAGGGTGGTAGAGCAATTTCACTGACAATGGTTGATCGTGGGGAGGACGAGAAGCAGTTGTTGTTGTAGCATCCTGAGTCTAGTGTCAGGAGGTCTTTGGCGGTGTAGTGGTGGAAGGTGGGAGGAGCAGGGGTCCTGGAGGCGGGTGCAGTCCAAGCGCAGATGGGTGTAGGTGGGCTTGCCTTTGGTGTGCCTTTGAGGCAGCCGTGCAGCGGCCTGCATAAGTAGTCCAGGGATGGCGGGGGAACGAGAACAGTGGCGGGAACAGGAAAACGGTAGGAAAGTGTGGGGCAAGGGGCAGAAAACAGTGATTAAGCCAGCAGAACCCAGAATTTAGCCAGCAAGTCTAATGCTACTAGAGCAAACTGGAATTCCACCAATTGAATAAAGCCAAATACAATAAAATGCCCTATTAAAAATGCAATTACAAATACAGTTGTGCGATTGAACAGAGTTAAATACAGCGAGATAACCAATTGCAAATACAATTATAAATACAGTTAAGAAAATTAATAGAGCCAAAAACAATGAAATACCCAATTACAAACACAGTTGTGAATGCAGTTAACCCACTTTGAGCAGGCGGACCTGTGGCAGTGGGCAGCGGGATCGCACAGGACTCCTGTCCAGGTGCAGCTGTCCAGTGCTGTCCAGGTGCAGCTGTCTAGTTTGGTCCAGGGGCAGTGGCCCAGAGCTGTCCAGATGCAACTATCTAGGTGCTGCTGCTGAGTCTTTCGAGGCGCCCATGTGCAGCTGTCCAGTCTATCCAGATGCAGCTGTCCAGTGCTGTCCAGATGCAGCTGTCCAGTGCTGTCCAGATTCAGCAGTCTAGATGCTGCTGTCCAATCTGTTGAGGTGCACCTGTTTAGTCTGTCCAGGTACAGCTGTTCAGTCTGTCCAGATGCAGCTGTCCAGTGCTGTCCAGGCATAGCTGTACAGTGCTGTCCAGATGCAGCTGCCCAGTGCTGTCCAGATGCAGCTGTCCAGCGCTGTCCAAATGCAGCTGTCCAGTGCTGTCCAGATGCAGCTGTCTAGGTGCAGCCGTGCAGTCTGTTAAGGTGCACCTGTTCAGTCTGTCCAGGTGCAGCTGTCCAGTCTGATTCAGATGTAGCTGCCCAGCACTTTCCAGGCACAGCTGTCCAGTGCTGTCCAGGTGCATCTGTCCAGTGCTGTCCAGGTGCAGCTGTCTAGTGCTGTCTAGGTGTAGCTGTCTAGTTTGGTCCAGGGGCAGTGGCCCAGAGCTGTCCAGATGCAACTATCTAGGTGCTGCTGCAGAGTCTTTTGAGGTGCCCATGTGCAGCTGTCCAGTCTATTCAGATGCAGCTGCCCTTTGTTTTCCAGGCACAGCTGTCCAGTGCTGTCCAGGTGCAGCTGTACAGTGCTGACCAGATGCAGCTGTCCAGTGCTGTCCAGATGCAGCTGTTCAGTCCATGTACAGCAGCCTAGTGCTATCCAGCTGTAGCTGTCCAGGGCTGTCCTGATGCAGCTGCCCAATGCTTTCCAGAGGCAGTTGTCCAGCGCTTTCCAGATGCAGCTCTCTAGGTGCTGCTGTCCAATCTTTTGAGGCGCACCTGTTCAGTCTGTCCAGGTGCAGCTGTCCAGTCTGTTCAGATGCAGCTGCATATTGATTTCTAGGCACAGTTGTCAAGTGCTGTCCAGGTGCAAGTGTATAGTCTGTCCAGGCGCAGCACAGCTGCTCAGTGCTATCTGGGTGCAGCTGTCCAGTCTGTAGGAGAGTAGGATCTGCTTCACATGGGTACCCCCACTTTTTGCTGATGCTTCACTGTTTTTCGACATTAGTCTGGCTGGGGCCCTGCTAATCAGAACCCCAGCCTAGCTGCTTCCTCTCTAAAATGTGTCTTCCATGTGCCTTAGGCACATCACTGAGTGGAATCTGGAGTGCCCTTATAAGTCCCTAGTATATGGTATACTATGTACCAAGGGCATAGGTACCTCAGAGGCCTACCAGGGGCTGCAGCATGTATTATGCCACCCCTGGAAGGCCATCCAAACTGACAACACAGGTCTGCTACTGCAGCCTGGGTAAGATGGTGCATGCACCTCTTACTGTGATATAGGTTACCTATATCACTAAATACATACACACATATAAACCTATAAGTCACTCCTATGGCAGGCCTTATCAATCCTGAAGGCAGAGTGCATGGTTCCTATGTGAGAGGGTGCCCCTGCATGAGCAGGGCCCTCTGCAGCATTCGGAGAACCTTCTCTGATGCTGTTTGTAGTGCAGCCTGACCATATACTCTTAAGCGCATTATAACCTCGCGTTAAATGCTAACTTTGGAATGGCTGCACCGAAACATGTCGTGTTTGGTGTCAAACATCTTGGAATACTACCCCCCGCCAACTCTGGCGGCGGGGGTAGCATTCCACCCTTCTAGAGGGAGAGACATGTTAACCCTGGCCTGGCCGGTAACTTCTTTCTAAAGCCTGGCATCACAAAATGGATTCTGCTGCCACAGACACAAGTCTGGCCTCCTGCTGCTGGATGAAACTCCGGCAGGGGAGGCCTGGATAATAGGTTTCCTGTCCCAGGGAGGTGTGACCACCTCCCCAGACAGGATAATGTGTATTGGGGCTGGGCGGGAGCACTTTCGGGTGCTTTGAAGTCCTGCACTGGGGGCACATTTGGTGTCCCTAGTGCATACCCCAGTTCAAACCGGATCAGGGGCTTGCAGCCCCTGCTTTGGCGCGAACTGGACAAAGGACAAGGGGTGTAGCCACCCTCTGCCCTGACCCACCCATAGGTGGGGCCACAGAGTAGTCCAACCCCTAAACTTGGTATAAGTATAGGCACCCAGTCCTTAGGACTTTAGATTATCCCTGGACGAAACTCTGAAACAGAATCCTGGACCTTCGATGCTCTACTCAAGACTAGAGGACAGAAGAATCTCCCTTGGGGTCAAGGTGTGACTCCCCTGCTTGGCAGGCACCAAAGAAGCAATTGTCCGGTCTGCATCGCCTAAGCTCCCGTCGGACGCCAAAGTTTTTGCATCACCAGAGGTGGATTTCCAGACTTCCCCGAGGCTTCCCTGAGTCCCCAGCAAAGCTGAGGCCCATAGCTGTCGTGGGTAACGTGGAACCGTGACCCCTGGACACCGCATGCATTTGCTAGTGTATCCTCTTCTGGGTCTCCCACGAAGTCGTGCTTTGGGCTCCGAGTATCCCTAGCCTCCAGCACCAACTGCACCGAAGATCACTGGCCTCCACTCCACGAGTGTCCTGTGAGCCAGCTCCACGTGCAACGTCTTGAGGCTCCTTTGCGGTCGCTAGCCCGTTGGCTAGTAGCCCTTCACGAAGGCCAATCCTTTTCTTCTTGGGCTCCCTGGTTGCTCCAGGCTTGCCCTCACTTACCCTTGCTGGGTGAGTTCCTCAGACCTTGCTGGTCTGCATCATCGTCCTTCTTCACTTTCATCAAGACTTGCCATTGCCAAGGCTTGTTGGGACCAATCCGGTCGTTGATACCTCAGCACTCGACAGACATCATGTACCAGCCCGAATCCTGCTCCTGGTTACCGACAACGCCTCCTGGACCTCGTAGCTGAAGAGTCAAGATGACCGTCAACCTACCTGAAGCACTCGACATCGGTGGGCATCTGCTCATCGCCTTCCTGGTCACTGGCTAGTGACCCAGACTCTGTCCCCTCTGCTTTCAGGTTCTTCAGATCTCCGATCCACTCTTGGATCCACCCGGACACTTTCCACTTGGTCGCCAGCAGCACTTTGCAGCAGATCGCCATTCAAATCGACGACGAAACCCGACCCCGAAAGGCACCTATGCACCCGGCTTCCTGGGTGAGGTAACACGAGTACTCCGGTGCTCCCGTGGGTAGAGACTCTAGAACGACCTAGTTCTCAAAGGGTTTGCTCCAAGTCCTCCTTTAAGTGTCCCTTTTCTTTAATTTCCTGATCGCGACTTTCTCCATAGAAGTTAACGGCGTATCGCGGTTGTGTATTTACACTGCACGCGTCTCCCGTGGGTCCCCTGTGTCACTACCTTGGGTGGTTCCTTGTGGTCCAAGCACTTCTAGAGGCTCTAGGCCTAGTGTCTAGTTCAGTCGTGGTTCTTATACCACTTTATTGGTATATGGTTTGGTACGCCCCTAGGGCCCAAACGTGTATTTGTGCTATTACTGTGTTTAAATAACTTATAACTTGTGTATTTCGAACTCTAGCCTCATAAAGAGACTAGAGGGGTGTGTTTAGCAATAAATACATATATTTTGAATATATACCTGGTGTGGTGCTCTTTCATTTGGTCACTCAAGAGATTATAGACTGGTAAAACAAGCTGCTTTACATTCCTTCAAGACTTAGCCTGAAGGCTGCTCTCCATAGCTACCACTAGGATAGCTTTCAATAAGGTTGTCTTTAACCTATCTCCAATAAGGGGTTGTTTGGACTGGTGCAAGGTGCCCACTATAATTAGTGGACAGCATATGCCAGGCCAACTTCTCACATTGGTGTGCAGCGTGTGGGATTCCAGCTTGCTATTGTTTTACCAGATAATCTCAATTGAATTGATCAACTGAAAACCACTAAAGGTACCTAAGGTACATATAATTTAAGCTTAGAATACAGTAAGTTCTACTGAACTTAGAGTTGTGTGTTAAGGGATAGCACACCCTTTCTACAACTCAAGAGAGTTTAGTAGGCCACACTAGAGTAGGTAGTGCATACACCACACCTCACTAGTGATGTCTTCAAAGCCAGGACCCAGTGAGTCCTTGCCAGAAGCCCATGGGCTTCTCCCTCCAAGTATGATACACTCCCATTCTTGGAATTGAGAGCATTATGTAACTTGAGGAAACTGAAGACAGGACAAAGTCCCACCACCCAACATCTTAGAGAGATGTTGGAGGCTTATGATCTCAGCAGGCCCTTAGGGACTGAAGGGGTAGGAGCAGAGGGTGGGGCAGAAGATGAGGATGGGGCCAGGGGTAGCAGTACCCCCAGCCCCCCTCTGGAACTGACCAGGAGGGTGACAATGACCCTGACCTGGATAACCCAATCCCTCCTGTGGAAGATGAGGAGGAAGATCAGAATGATCCCCACTTTGTCCCCCAGGAAGGATTATGAGTGTGCCCAGAAGGTCTAGGTCTCCTTCTCAGGAGTCTAACCACTCTGGCACCTCAATAGGGACCTCTGTCTCCTCTCATAGGAGGGAATCCTCTCATGAGAGAAGAAAGAGGCTGGTTCAATATGAGGAAGCTCAGCTTGAACTCAGAAAACAGCAACTGGCTATAGACAGGGAGTCCCTAGATCTCTACAAAGAGAGAAGAAAGTTGGGACTAGAGTCCCATGGTGGCAGCCATGTCCCTAGAGATAGGGAAAGGTCCTATGACCATAGGAACCTGAGCAAGATTGTCCCTCCCTACCAGAGTGGGGATGACATCCACAAATGGATAACTGCTCTAGAGAGGGCCTGTAAAGTACAGAAGGTCCCTCAAGAGCAGTGGGCAGCAATCTTGTGGCTCTCCTTTGCAGACAAAGGTAGAGACAAGCTCCTCACTGTAAGAGAGGAGGATGCTGATAATTACAAGGTCTTGAAGAGTGCTCTTATTGATGGGTTTGGCCTAACAACTGAACAATACAGGTTGAAGTTCAGAGATACCCAAAAAGCACAGACTCAAGACTGGGTAGACTATGTGGATTGTTCTGCTAAGGCTCTGGAAGGCTGGTTGATGGGCAGTAAGGTGTGTGACTTCACAGGATTGTACAATCTGATAATGAGGGAGCAGATTCTTAATAACTGTCAAAATCAGCTGTTGCATCAGTACCTGGTGGACTCTGATCTGACCTCTCCCCAAGAATTGGGAAAGAAGGCAGACAAATGGGTCAGAACCAGGGTGAGGCAGAAGGTACAGAACCAAGGTGGTGACCCTAAGAAGCAAGATTCTAAGAACTCTGAAAAGGGTGGGGAGAAGGGTAAAGATCAAAAGTCTTCACAAGGCCCCCAAAAATCTTCTTCAGGTGGGGATTCACAGTCTACAAAAGGGAAAGGCCAAAGAAAACCATGGTGCAAGGTCTGTAAGCAAAAGACCCACTGGACTAGTGATTGCACCAAGTCCAAAGACTCAAGTCCAGCCCCCACCAATGCCCCTAAGGCACCTGTTCCCCCTAGTACAGTTACAGTTGGTGGGAGTGCTCCAGCCAAGGGTTTAGTAGGGTTCACCCTGGGTACTGAGTTGGGCTCTGACCTAGTCAGAGAACTCACTCAGGCTGTGTTAGTCTGTGATGGAGGCATGGATGTGACCTCCTCTGTGAGTCCCAGTAATCTGGGCAAGTACAGACAACAGCCTTTAATCAATGGACGAGAGGCTTTGGCATTTAGGGACACAGGGGCAAGTGTCACCATGGTGACACAAGACCTTGTGAATCCTGGGCAAGTTATACTTGGTGAGATGTACCAAGTGACCAATGCTAGCAACGTCAGAACAGACCATACTCTGGCAGTTGTTAACTTCTCCTGGGGAGGGGTAACTGGCCTTAAGAAGGTTGTGGTGAGTGCAAACCTACCAGTCGAATGCTTGCTTGGCAATGACTTAGAAACTTCAGCTTGGGCAGAAGTGGAGCTCAGGACCCATGCAGAAATGCTGGGGATCCCTGCAGATGTGTTTGCTGTGACCAGGTCACAAGCCAAAATGTCTAGCACTGAACAGGCCTTGGATTCTGGAATAATGGACCAAGTGCCTTCCAAGAGGAGGAGTAGTAGGGTAAAGGCAGTGCCTTCCCCTTGGCTCAGAAGGAAGATCAGTCCCTAGAGGGGGATGATCTCAGTCCTGAGGAAGGAACTGTCCCAGAGGAGCTTGAACCTGACCAGGTTGAGTTCTTGGGGACAGGGGGACCTTCCAGGGCAGATCTGAGCCAGGAGCAGCAGAGCTGCCCCTCTCTTGAACCCCTCAGACAGCAAGCTGCTGCTGAGGCTGCTGGGAAAGCTAGTGGTCCCCATACAGTGTATTGGGATGATGGACTCCTGTACTCAGAGTGTAGAGACCCCAAGCCTGGTGCCACCAGGAGGTTGGTTATACCTCTAAAGTTCAGGGGCTTCCTATTGACCCTAGCCCATGATATTCCCTTAGCAGGTCACCTGGGCCAGAACAAGACTTGGGACAGAATTGTCCCTCACTTTCACTGGCCCCACATGTCTGAAGACACCAAGGAGTTTTGTCGCTCCTGTGTAACCTGCCAGGCCAGTGGCAAGGCAGGTGGCACTACAAAGGCCCCCTGATACCACTACCTGTGGTGGGGGTGCCCTTTGAAAGGGTGGGGATTGACATTGTTGGTCCCATGGATCCCCAAACAGCATCTGGGCACAGGTTTATCCTGGTGGTAGTGGATCATGCCACCAGGTACCCAGAGGCTATTCCCCTTAGGACCACTACAGCACCTGTGGTGGCAAGGGCCCTCCTGGGAATTTTCTCAAGAGTGGGCTTTCCTAAGGAGGTAGTATCAGACAGGGGTGCAAACTTTATGTCTGGGTACTTAAAAGCAATGTGGAAGGAGTGTGGAGTGACTTACAAGTTCACCACACCCTATCACCCACAATGCAATGGTTTAGTTGAGAGATTCAACAAAACCTTGAAGGGCATGATTAAAGGGCTCCCAGAAAAGCTTAGGCGAAGATGGGACATACTCTTGCCCTGCCTTTTATTTGCATATAGGGAGGTGCCTCAGAAGGGGGTTGGTTACAGCCCTTTTGAACTTTTGTTTGGCCACCCTGTCAGGGGTCCACTGTGCTTGGTGAAGGAAGGATGGGAGTTACCTCTCAAGCCCCCAAAGCAAGACATAGTGGACTATGTACTTGGTCTCCGCTCCCGGATGGCTGAGTATATGAAAAAGGCAACTAAAAACCTTGAGGCTAGCCAGGAACTTCAAAAGGCCTGGCATGACCAAAAGGCTGTTCTGACTGTTTACCAGCCAGGACAGAAGGTGTGGGTGTTGGAGCCAGTGGCCCCAGCAGCTCTCCAAGACAAATGGAGTGGACCCCACACTATTGTTGAGCAGAAGGGTGAGGTTACCTACTTAGTAGACCTAGGAACACCCAGGAGTCCCCACAGGGTTCTCCATGTCAACAGGTTAAAACCATATGTGGACAGGGCAGACATGGGCTTGCTCATGGCTACTGATGAAGGGCAGGAGGAAGAGAGTGACCCACTCCCTGACCTGCTCTCACAGAACCCTGACGATGGGTCAGTAGATGGTGTAGCCTTGGCAGGCAGCCTCACTACCCAGCAGCAAACTGATTGTAGACAGGTGCTCAATCAGTTTAGACACATGTTTTCACTGACACCCAGTCAGACCACCTGGTGCACTCATGAAGTGGACACTGGGGACAGTCTGCCTATTAAAAATAAGATTTATAGGCAACCTGACCATGTCAGGGACTGTATCAGGACTGAAGTCCAGAAAATGTTGGAGTTGGGAGTTATTGAACCCTCAGATAGCCCTTGGGCTAGTCCAGTGGTCCTTGTACCAAAACCTCACACGAGTGGTGGAAAAAGAGAGATGAGGTTTTGTGTGGACTACAGGGGTCTCAATGCAGTCACTAGGACTGATGCCC
Organism: Calotriton arnoldi; assembly: GCA_963921515.1. NCBI lineage: Eukaryota > Metazoa > Chordata > Amphibia > Caudata > Salamandridae > Calotriton > Calotriton arnoldi. The sequence continues at coordinate 20,520 of CAWUFW010020090.1, forward strand.
ATCCAATAGCAAGGGCAGATGAGCTAATAGATATTTTGGCCTCAGCCAAATATCTCAGCACATTTGACTTGACAGTTGGCTACTGGCAGATCAGACTAGCTGATACTGCAAAGCCCAAAACAGCATTCTCAACCCCTAGTGGGCATTATCAATTTGTGGTGATGCCCTTTGGTCTGAAGAATGCACCTGCCACTTTCCAGAGGTTGGTGAATACAGTTCTCACAGGTCTGGAAGCCTATAGTGCAGCATATCTAGATGATATTGCTGTCTTTAGCTCCACCTGGGAGGATCACCTGGTCCACCTCAGGAATGTTTTACAGGCCCTGCAAAAGGCAGGCCTGACTATCAAGGCCACTAAGTGCCAGATAGGGCAGAGTCAGGTTGTGTACCTGGGCCACCTTGTGGGTGGAGGCCAGGTTCAACCTTTGCAGAGCAAGATCCAGACTATCATGGACTGGACTGCTCCAACTACCCAGACTCAGGTGAGAGCCTTCTTAGGCCTGACTGGGTACTATAGGAGATTTGTCAAGGGGTATGGATCAATAGTGACACCCCTGAATGACTTAACTTCTAAGAAAATGCCCAAAAGGTTCAGTGGACAGTTAGCTGTCAAAAGGCATTTGATGACCTGAAGCAGGCCATGTGCACTGCTCCCATTCTACAGAGTCCTGATTACTCCAAGAAGTTCATTGTTCAAACTGATGCATCTGAATTGGGGGTAGGGGCTGTACTGTCACAATTGAATGAAGAAGGTCAGGATCAGCCAGTAGCTTTCATTAGCAGAAGGCTGACCCCTAGAGAGAAACGTTGGTCAGCCATTGAGAGGGAGGCCTTTGCTGTGGTCTGGGCTCTGAAGAAGTTGAGGCCATACTTGTTTGGTACTCACTTCCTTGTTCAAACAGACCATAAGCCCCTCTTATGGCTAAAACAAATGAAGGGTGAAAACCCCAAACTGCTTAGGTGGTCCATTTCCCTACAGGGGATGGACTTCACAGTGGAACATAGACCTGGGAGTAACCATGCCAATGCAGATGGACTCTCTAGGTACTTCCACTTAGAACATGAAGACTTAACTGGGCAAGGTTAGTTTAATGTCCCTACGTTTGGGGGGGTTGTGTAGGAGAGTAGGATCTGCTTCACATGGGTACCCCCACTTTTTGCTGATGCTTCACTGTTTTTCGACATTAGTCTGGCTGGGGCCCTGCTAATCAGAACCCCAGCCTAGCTGCTTCCTCTCTAAAATGGTTTCCATGTGCCTTAGGCACATCACTGAGTGGAATCTGGAGTGCCCTTATAAGTCCCTAGTATATGGTATACTATGTACCAAGGGCATAGGTACCTCAGAGGCCTACCAGGGGCTGCAGCATGTATTATGCCACCCCTGGAAGGCCATCCAAACTGACACCACAGGTCTGCTACTGCAGCCTGGGTAAGGTGGTGCATGCACTCCTTACTGTGATATAGGTTACCTATATCACTAAATACATACACACATATAAACCTATAAGTCACTCCTATGGCAGGCCTTATCAATCCTGAAGGCAGAGTGCATGGTTCCTATGTGAGAGGGTGCCCCTGCATGAGCAGGGCCCCTCTGCAGCATTCGGAGAACCTTCTCTGATGCTGTTTGTAGTGCAGCCTGACCATATACTCTTAAGCGCATTATAACCTCGCGTTAAATGTTAACTTTGGAATGGCTGCACCGAAACATGTTGTGTTTGGTGTCAAACATGTTGGAAGACTACCCCCCCCGCCAATTCTGGCGGCGGGGGTAGCATTCCACCCTTCTAGAGGGAGAGACATGTTAACCCTGGCCTGGCCGGTAACTTCTTTCTAAAGCCTGGCATCACAAAATGGATGCTGCTGCCACAGACACAAGTCTGGCCTCCTGCTGCTGGACGAAACTCCGGCAGGGGAGGCCTGGACAATAGGTTTCCTGTCCCAGGGAGGTGTGACCACCTCCCCAGACAGGATAATGTGTATTGGGGCCGGGCGGGAGCACTTTCGGGTGCTTTGAAGTCCTGCACTGGGGGCACATTTGGTGTCCCTGTGCATACCCCAGTTCAAACCGGATCAGGGGCTTGCAGCCCCTGCTTTGGCGCGAACTGGACAAAGGGAAAGGGGTGTAGCCACCCCTCTGCCCTGACCCAGCCATAGGTGGGGCCACAGAGTAGTCCAACCCCTAAACTTGGTATAAGTATAGGCACCCAGTCCTTAGGACTTTAGATTATCCCTGGATGAAACTCTGAAACAGAATCCTGGACCTTCGACGCTCTACTCAAGACTAGAGGACAGAAGAATCTCCCTTGGGGTCAAGGAGTGACTCCCCTGCTTGGCAGGCACCAAAGAAGCAATTGTCCGGTCTGCATCGCCTAAGCTCCCGTCGGACGCCGAAGTCTTTGCATCACCAGAGGTGGATTTCCAAACTTCCCCGAGGCTGCCCTGAGTCCCCAGCAAAGCTGAGGCCCGTAGCTGTCGTGGGTAACATGGAACCGTGACCCCTGGACACCACACGCATTTGCTAGTGCATCCTCTTCTGGGTCTGCCACGAAGTCGTGCTTTGGGCTCCGAGTAGCCCTAGCCTCCAGCACCAACTGCACCGAAGATCACTGGCCTCCACTCCACGAGTGTCCTGTGAGCCAGCTCCACGTGCAACGTCTTGAGGCTCCTTCGCGGTCGCTAGCCCGTTAGCTAGTAGCCCTTCACGAAGGCCAATCCTTTTTTTCTTGGGCTCCCTGGTTGCTCCAGGCTTGCCCTCACTTACCTTTGCTGGGTGAGTTCTTCAGACCTTGCTGGTCTGCATCATCGTCATTCTTCACTTTCATCGAGACTTGCCGTTGCCAAGGCTTGTTGGGTCCAATCCGGTTGCCGACACCTCAGCACTCGACAGACATTGTGTACCAGCCCGAATCCTGCTCCTGGTCGCCGACAACGCCTCCTGGACCTCGTGGCTGAAGAGTCAAGACGACCGTCAACCTACCTGAAGCACTCGACATCGGTGGGCATCTGCTCATCGCCTTCCTGGTCACTGGCTAGTGACCCAGACTCTGTCCCCTCTGCTTTCAGGTTCTTAAGATCTCTGATCCACTCTTGGATCCACCCGGACACTTTCCACTTGGTCGCCAGCAGCACTTTGCAGCAGATCGCCATTCAAATCGACGACGAAACCCGACCCCGAAAGGCACCTATGCACCCGGCTTCCCTGGGTGAGGTAACACGAGTACTCCGGTGCTTCCGTGGGTAGAGACTCTAGAACAACCTAGTTCTCAAAGGGTTTGCTCCAAGTCCTCCTTTAAGTGTCCCTTTTCTTTAATTTGCTGATCGCGACTTTCTCCATAGAAGTTAACGGCGTATCGCGGTTGTGTATTTACACTGCACGCGTCCCCTGTGGGTCCCCTGTGTCACTACCTTGGGTGGTTCCTTGTGGTCCAAGCACTTCTAGAGGCTCTAGGCCTGGTGTCTAGTTCAGTCGTGGTTCTTATACCACTTTATTGGTATATGGTTTGGTACGCCCCTAGGGCCCAAACGTGTATTTGTGCTATTACTGTGTTTAAATAACTTATAACTTGTGTACTTCGAACTCTAGCCTCATAAAGATACTAGAGGGGTGTGTTTAGCAATAAATACATATATTTTGAATATATACCTGGTGTGGTGCTCTTTCATTTGGTCACTCAAGAGATTATAGACTGGTAAAACAAGCTGCTTTACATTCCTTCAAGACTTAGCCTGAAGGCTGCTCTCCATAGCTACCACTAGGATAGCTTTCAATAAGGTTGTCTTTAACCTATCTCCAATAAGGGGTTGTTTGGACTGGTGCAAGGTGCCCACTATAATTAGTGGACAGCATATGCCAGGCCAACTTCTCACACAGTCTGTCCAGGCGCTGATGTCTAGTCTGTCCAGGTGCAGCTGTCCAGTGCTGTCCAGGCACAGCTGTTTAGTGCAGTCTAGGTGCAACTGTCAAGTCTGTCCAGGCGCTGATGTCCAGTCTGTTCAGATGCAGCTATCCAGTGTAGTCGAGGCACAGCTGTCCAGTCTGTCCAGGCACAGCTATCTATCTCTCCAGGTGCAGCTGTACAGTCTCTCCAGGTGCAACTGCTATGTGCTAACCAGGCACAGCTGTCCAAAGTGTCCAGGTGCAGCTGTCCAGGGATGAGAACAGCGCTGTGGCCTTGGGCCACTGTTGCACTACTTCACTTGTGAGCCCTGCTGTGGTCGGAGGCAAAGGAAAGTCTTAAGCATCATGTGGTGGTCAGATAGCTCACTACTGGAAATAAAGATCAGATCTTTCTATCGACCAGCACCTGCACCAGTGCGCGGAACCGGGGCGGGCTCTCAGGGCAGGTCTCAGCCCTCTCCTTAAGCTTCATAGTGACATATATTTGCTAGACCAATAGGAATGTCCGTCATGGAAATGATCATCTTTTGCGTGGTATTCCCCCGATTTTTGCCTTTTGTGCTGAACCCATTTTTGTTGGCCATATAAATCTGGGCACTTTACTCCTGCCAAACAGTGGTAACGTGCTTGTGCTCTGCTTTTTAAACATGGTAAAACACCCATAGCCACAATTAACTTGCCTGTAAGTCCCCAGTATATGGATTCATCTGTACCCAGGTCATGCAAATGAAATGCTACTAGTAGGCCTGCAGCACTCATTATGCCACACTTTTGTCATAAATACACAATGTTAGTGCTCTAGCTGTTCATTAGAACTCTGTGATGAAGCTTTAGTTGAGCAGTAGGGAGTTTCCTGACAGATTGCTGCCGGTGTTGGAAGTACATCTTTCTCTTCGCATTTCAGAATGCTTTACTGACATGGATGACAAAAATATTTGAGATCTACTAGAAAATACATCCTGGTTTTAGCTTCTAGAGGACTAACCATATTTTCTATGATAAAAGAACCCACTCATTTGTTCCTTTACTGCAGCCTCATCAGTAGGGAAAAGCTTTGCCACTTTTGCAGGTTTGATTCCATCAGGATGGCGTTGAGGGGTTCCACACTTTTATCATAAAGACAGAATGTTAGCACTCTAGGGGGCAGATTTACGAGCCCCCTGCGCCACCGGTACGTCACTTTTCCTGACGTACTGGTGGCGCAGGGGGCTGCTCCATATTTACAAGGAGAGGAAAAGCCACCCTGCGTGACTTTTCCTCTCCTTGTAAATGCGGCCCCTTTGCACGCAGCACTTTGCGGTGAAGGGGCGTTCCATGGGTGTTGCTGTGGGTGTTCCCACGCAACACTCATGGAACAAGACACATCTCCAGAATTACGAGAAATCGTAACTCTGGAGATGTGTCTGAAAGATATGCCACCCTAGAGGTGGCGTAGCGAGGCGCACCGAGGAGAAATGTTTTCATTTCTCCTCGTTTTTTCCTCTTTCAATGCGTGCTGCATTCTGCAGCACGCATTGAAAGAGGAAAATGGTTGTAGTGATTGTTTTTGTGCAGGAAGATTCCCCTTCCTGCACAAAAACAATCTCCCCACGACGCAGGCATCCTTGCACCATGGTGCAAGGGTGCCTGCGCCGGCGCATGGCTGCAGTTTGTGCGCCAGCGCAGGGGGAAGCACAAGGATGCAACATATTCTTGTAAATATGTCGCATCCCTGTGCTTCAAAACTAACGCAGCGCGGCGCAGCAAAATGACTTGCTGTACCCCGCTGCGTTAGTTCAACGTAAATCTGCCCCTAGCTGTCCACTGAGGTGTAGCTGCAGGTAATAATCAGAAGTTCACTAACAGGCGACTGCTGGAATTGAAAGCACTCGGTGTGAAAGGCAGCGAGTCTTCTAAGACCCTCAATGCTGCCCGGTGCAGGGTTCCACCTCTAATTCACTTTGGGTTCGCTAAAAATAATGAGGCAAGCGCTGGAAAACTGGAAGACAAGAAAGAGGTTTATTTCTCATGAGGAGATCACATCAACTGAGACACCGGGATGTCTGAGGGAAGTGCTCTGCTGACAACTCCCTTGGCTCTTCCTTTTATACAGGTTTGACACAATGCATTTGTTTGATCAACATGGTTACAAAAGCTTGGGGTCCCCGCCCGGGCAGGTTGTCACACAAGCCCAACAGTAATTCTCTTCCCACCCAGGTCAAACAGACAATCTTATCTTGCAGCTGGACCTTGCTTCAGGGTCTAAAACATGTGAGACCGGTCAGATCTAAGAGTCCGTTCTGTTGATAAAAACAGGTCCCATTGTTGGTAACAACAAGTCTTGCTGTTTGCAGTGCAATAAATCATTTTGCAAGAGTCTTTTTGGTGTTTGGAACCTGTTTGTGTAACTAGGTGTAGTGAAGGATAGAGCGTCCAAAGGCTTGTCTGAAAACAGGGATGAGAGGAAAAACGAGTTTGTGGCAGCAAGTGGCGCTGAGGTTTGTTGTGGCAATAGAGTTTATAGCCCCCAGCACACATGCCAGGTCGGTCAGAGGGTCAGAGGGATGCTAGTAAGGGCAGGGTGAAACAAAGGTGACCAACAGAGTACAAAATGGCTGTGATAGATTAAAATGACTGCAACTTATGTGCACATAGAATTCCACCAGACAAGATGGCGGAGGTAATGTTCATGATTATTGTTTTGCTTTTAACAGTGGCCCCTTTGAACATAACTAGCCAGCTTGTCAGTCTATTTCGATCTCCATAATGTCCCGTATCTCTTGATCATACATTACTCTCATTTTTGTTAGCTGAGTGTCCATAGTCTTAGGGTGCAAGGTAGTTATGCAAAGAGAACACAAAGGTGGTATACAGTGTATACCCAAACAACAACCACATATTGTCAATACTGGGACCAAGAGAATCATTGATATTTTCCAACCCCACTCCTTCAAGATACCCCAAAGCCAACTTCCAATTGTCCAAGTCTCTGATCCTTGATGAATTTCGGAAGATAGTCTATGGAGATGTTCGATTGCTTCATAGACAGAAGGTGAATTATCAGGCTGCGTCGAGGAACTGTGATGAGGCAGAGTCTGTTTGATGAATGTCTTTAGAACGCTTTTCTCGATGATGCTCTGCAGGGGCTGTGTAGGTTGGTGGTAGAACAAAGTCGATGTAGCACGTGCCCCCCCAGTTTCCTGGGAGCCAGGTGTAGGCTTTGGTTCCACAAACAAAGTACATATTGGGTGATGCAACAAGCGCTTGGGGGTTGGCAGTGTTCAAAGTCCCCACAATGCTACAGGTGCTGTGACCCACATTCTCAGTCCCACGGCCTTCAATGCATACAAGGCCAGAGACGTTCACCAGAGATAGGGCCACTGTCAGTGTTGCAGCAGTTCTTTTCTTCAGGTAGGAAAATGTGGCTCTGTTAGGATTATTGAACACTTGCATTTCCACTCGTTCTTTGGAGGGGACATTAATCTGGAATGTCGCATTGAAGGTCTGAGGGCAGAAGGGGGCGGCTGTCCTTCCTGTTTTGTTTCGCCAGAACTCGTTGTAGAACTGGGCGATTGTTCCGTCGGAAGTGGCATTGTCTTTGTAACTTTCTTGTAGGCACTGGCGTAGCAAGGGGGGGGCGGAGGGGGCGGCAGGTAAATTTATCGCCAGCACCCCCCCCCCGCTCTTAGGCGCTCGGCGGCGGCGGCGGCAAAAGGCAGGGACCGCCACGGGCGGCAGAGTGCCTAGCTACGCCACTGCTTGTAGGAGCATCATCCAGGCAAGGCAAGATCCGTGAATAGAAAAGGGCGAAGGGATGAAAGGGATGGAATGTTCAGTGGCATGTGGTAACAACCCACAGACCCAACAGTTGGTAGCATTGGTGGCAAGATTGTGTTGGTGCAACATCTGCATGAAATAATTATTCCAGAATTCTTTGCGTCGTTCTCGGAGATGTGGCGGTAGTGATACCAGGTAGTGTTCTTTCTTGGTGGTTGGTTGCATGGTGGGTGACAATGTTCTGTATGCAGGTGCATTCTCTTCAATGATCCAGAGTGCGACCATTAGCAGGAGACAGGTGAGAAATGCGGCTACAAGTGCAATTGTCTTTGTGCTGTGCAGGTTAGCAGTCTTGGTGTCTTTGCGGTGGTTTTGCAGGTGTTCAGTTTCTTCCATCATCTTCGAGGAGCTCAACAACTGTTAGGACCACAGACTTTTGTCTGGTGCTTTCCTGGTAGCGTTGTTTGACTGTGCTACCGATCTGAGACCTTGACTCAGTTAGTGGACTGGTCGTTGGAGCTCCCTCCTTTCGTCGATCTTAGGTTGTACCCTTTCCTGGATGGCACCGTGGGGTCGGGAAATTCTGATAGTTCGAGGGTGTCTTCTTGTGGGTAGCAACTCAGAGCTGGTCGGTCTCTCGCGAGTACTTCCTCTTGCACCTCCACCCCTTCACAGGTTGCCAGGGTTGGAGGGACTCGTTTGCAGTGATGGGCATGTAGCCAGTTTCGTTTTCCTTGCACTCGGAGGGCAGTTCGGGTGGTGATCAGGACTTGCCAGGGGCCCGTCCACCTAGGCTCCAGATTCTTCGTTCTTTGGAAGTTGCGAATAATATATGGTCGCCTGGCTTTATTTCATGTCCTGGGCCCCTGGATACGTCAGGCAAGGCTTGCTGCACCTGTTGGTGGATAATTGTTAGCTCGTTTGTCAATTTATGCAAGTAATCCGACATTAATATGTTCGGGACATCGTTAATGGAGGTGGGTCTTTGTGCCGCCCAAATGCTCATAGGCCTGCCGAAGACCACCTCATACGGGGTCAGTCGGTGTTTGGTTGGGGTGGAGCGCATCGATAACAATGCCAATGGGAGGGCGTCGGGCCATTTCAACCCGGTCGTAGCAACTATTTTGGCTAGTTTTAGTTTCAACGTTGCATTGTCTCTCTACCAGGCCCGCTGATTGGGGGTGGAAGACGGCATGGAACTTTTGTTTTACCCCCACCCCTCTCAGTATGTTCTGTATCACCTCGGCTACGAAGTGGGGGCCGTCGTTGCTCCATAAAATTCTGCAAAGGCCGTATCGGTGGAAGAATTCTTTCAGCAATACCTTTTGCAGTGGCTAAGGCGGTATTGTCGCGGGTGGGATAGGCCTCCACCCATTTGCTAAAAGCGCACACAACCACCAGGACATATTTTAGACCAAGGCATCTCTCTAGTTGAATGTAATCCATTTGAAGGATTTCAAAGGGGTGGTCAGGGACTCCAAACCCTCCCCGTGGTACTACTGTCCCCTTCCCTGGGTTGTGTTGTAGGCAGACTATACATTGTTGTACTAGGCGTTTTGAAGATTCTGCTATCTTGACGTTATGCCATACTCTGGTGATTAGTTCAATCATGGGGGTGGAGCCTATGTGTGCTGGTAAATGTGCCATGGTCAATATGGGGATGAGGTAGGCATTGGGTAACAGCCATTTATTTCCGTCTTTAGTTCTCCAGCAATCTTCCTCGTCTTTTAGTCCCACCTTTTCCCACTCGGTCAATTCGTCTTGTGTGCCTGTAGTCTGTATGTCCCTTACAGTGGTCCTAGCGTCAGTCCATCGTTCAGCTTGTGACCTGGTCACATACATTCGTGTCGCAGTTCTGTCTCCTGCCGTGGCTCGGGCAGTAACGTCTGCTAGTGCATTTTCCCTGTCCAATGAGATCAGTCACTTTCCTATGTGCTTGGCATTTTATCACTGCTAACTTCTTGGGGAGGAGGACTGCTTGCGTCAAGGCGGAGACTAAATCTCCATGCAGGATGGGTGTACCGTGTGAAGTCAGGAACCCTCTTTCTTTCTATAAGATCCCAAAATGGTGAACCACCCCGAAGGCATATTGGCTGTCGGTGTATATGTTAACTGTCGTGTCAGTCGCTAAGATCGGTCGGGACAAAGGGTTGGTGGAGGGCGTACCGTCAAATCCTATTGAGGTCACATGTGAGCCTGACAAGGGTGCCCTTGAAATCAGTCGTTTGGATAGTGCACTTCGTGTTGCTCCCGTGTCTACCAGAAATGGCGACTTTGTGCCCAGGACCTCAGCGGTAACATAAGGGCCTTGCTGATCAACATAGAGCTCGACTGGATCCCTCCCTTGCCCCTGGCTGTCCTATGCAAAGTCGTACGTATTGTCATAATCTGTCTGTTGGTACTGATTCTGTTTGGGATGGTCAAATGTGTTCACTCTTCCTGGCCTTTCCTCGCTTGCTTCACTCGCGTACCCTCTCCCACGTCCTCTTCCTCTCTGTCCACTTGCTATTTCCTCGCCCCTCTGCCCCTACCAGCTCCTAGCAAAGCCGGGCATTGGGTTTTCCAGTGTCCATATTCTTTGCAAAATGCACATTGATCCTGTCCTAGGTCTTGGCGTCCGACATATGATGTCGATGAATTGTTTCTAGGTGGCTGTACTCTAGGGGTATTCTGCTGGTATCCTCCCCTATATTGCTCCCTTCCTGTATTCGCCCCCTGGAGTTGTGCTACCATTACCCTTTCCTTCAAGTCCTTCTTTTTCCTTTCTGTAGCCCTGTCATTTTCGTTTCTCTGATGCTCATAGTACTGGGCCATTTGGAGAATGGCCGCCGGTTTAGATGCTGCCCAACTACTTTCGCTGGCTTGTAATTTCTGGGATACATCTGGCAGTAGTCCTTTGACATAGTTCTGCACAAATAAGTGGTGTCCGGTTGCGGTGGACATGTCTTGTCCACTGTAATCGGAGAACACCGTTTCAAATCTGGAGAAATACTCTGAGACATCCTCTTGTGGTTTCTGGCGGCACGCGGTTACTATGGACCAGTCTATCTTTTTCTCTGGGATCAGCGTTTTCACTTTCTGCACTATTTTGTCAGGGAGGTCCAATATTGCTTTAACCGGTTTTTGACCAGGGTTCCGCTGTTTATCTAATGTGTTGAGTTGTTCCCAGGTATGACCAAGCAGTTCGGTATGGTCTATTTTCCTAATCTGTTTCCACACATCTGCTGGCAAACATAACCCGAAGAACAAGTCTATGTCGGCAAGTGTCATTATTGTTGATCCCAGAGCGGTACCTAGCTCGGTGTAAAAGGCGGTGGGGTTCTTTCGTAAATCCGGTAAAGATTTACGGAACGTCAAAATGTCCTGTCTGTCCCATGGTTGATACACCCAATTGTAGACCACCCTTCCTCTAGCATCTTGATGGTTCATATCGTCATGAGTCCCTTGTCCTCTAGGAGGTACCCAATAAGGGGCAGCTTCTTTTATCGGCATCATGCTATCTGGTTTTTCCACCGGGGGTCCTGCTATCTTAGATGTCCTGTCCTTATCTATCCGTCCTTGTTCCACGAGGTGACGGAATACCTCCAGTGTGGATGAAAAGAGTTCTGTAACATCGTTGTCGCCTTCATCTCCGGTGTCTACCTTCCTATAGAGAGCCACTAGTCGCTCGGGCCCTACATCTTGGTACTTCTCTTCATATGCAGTAAGAGTGTGGTAACAGAGACGTACAATAAAGTATCGTTTGCGGTTTTCAACATAGGAGTTGCATATGTCAGTTACATGCTCTTCTGTCTCCTTCCTATCTATGAGGGATTTAACTACTTTATCAATGCCTGCTCGCTCATTTTTACTTAATCGCGGGACCCTGGGCGCTCCTGTTTCTTTTGATCCTACCTCTACTACTGTATCCTTTGATGAGGCATTTGGTGTGGGTGACTCGGTGGGAGCAGAGGCGGTGGAGACTGAGGCGATCGTGCCATCTCCGGCTATACTTTGGTGGTCCTGTCGTTGTACTACGGGATGAGTAGGGGCGTAAGGGGGTGGCATGTATATGATTGGGGGACCTAACAATAAATCATCATCTACCCTTTGTTTTGCTGGTAACTTGGGGTAAAGAGTCGAGGGCGTTCTAACAGGGCATTGATCTGATATTTTTGATTCCTGTTCCTTTTATCGATTTCCTTTTCTTTTAGTTTTCTTCTAATCTTTTACAGGCTTGGTAAGCTGATTTTCGCGTTTCTTTATCTTGTCTAGCTTCGTCCCTTTTCTTTCTTTGAGCTGCCTCTTTTCGCCATAAGCCAAAACTGTCAAACATGGCTGGTCTAGTTTTCTTTTTGTGGAGAGCTAATTCTAACGTTTCTATTTTAGCGGGATCGAAAGATCCCGTCAGTGGCCACTGATTTACCCGGTCCTTCCTAGTGTATTTATGCCATAGTTTGCTATAAGCTACGCTGGCTAATCCATACTTTACGTACATGTCCTTGTTAGGGGTGCCTTCCGGCGGTGCCGGCTGACTGACCTCTAACAAACGGTCCGGTCCAAAACAATTACAATCAAACAATCTAGAGAAAACAGGCATGACGTATTTATCGGTCAAAATGAATATCTCAATCAATCAATTTAGACAAAAAGTCTGCACTACCTGTCCTTCGCTGCCTGCAAAGAGAGAGAATATTCCTATTCTTTGTTGTTTGCAAGCAGGGAAATGTCGCAAATAACTCGATATCAAAAAAGGAATACTAGTATTTCAATCAAACTATTCAATCAATCAATTTAAGTCGTTTTTTCACGACCTTACCCAGACCGTATGGACAGTTCTTCGTCTTCCCCTTCCAGCGCCTGGTTGTCCTCTCACTCCAACAATCAATGCGGCGTTCCTCTAAGGTCCCAGTCAGGACCGCAGGTCACTCGAGAGAGGTCCGTTCGGAACCGGTGAAGTTCAGTCGATCGGCAGCCAGACAAGGGTCTTCTCAGGCAGGTATAACCCAATCGTTTAGTTGTTCACTCCATCGTTAGGACCTCTCTACCGGACCCACGCGTCGCTGATGGGCCCCTACGCTTGGGCGCCAATTTGTGAAAGGCAGCGAGTCTTCTAAGACCCTCAATGCTGCCCTGTGCAGGGTTCCACCTCTAATTCACTTTGGGTTCGCTAAAAATAATGAGGCAAGCGCTGGAAAACTGGAAGACAAGAAAGAGGTTTATTTCTCATGAGGAGATCACGTCAACTGAGACACCGGGATGTCTGAGGGAAGTGCTCTGCTGACAACTCCTTGGCTCTTCCTTTTATACAGGTTTGACACAATGCATTTGTTTGATCAACATGGTTACAAAAGCTTGGGGTCCCCGCCCGGGCAGGTTGTCACACAAGCCCAACAGTAATTCTCTTCCCACCCAGGTCAAACAGACAATCTTATCTTGCAGCTGGACCTTGCTTCAGGGTCTAAAACATGTGAGACTGGTCAGATCTAAGAGTCCGTTCTGTTGATAAAAACAGGTCCCATTGTTGGTAACAACAAGTCTTGCTGTTTGCAGTGCAATAAATCATTTTGCAAGAGTCTTTTTGGTGTTTGGAACCTGTTTGTGTAACTAGGTGTAGTGAAGGATAGAGCGTCCAAAGGCTTGTCTGAAAACAGGGATGAGAGGAAAAACGAGTTTGTGGCAGCAAGTGGCGCTGAGGTTTGTTGTGGCAATAGAGTTTATAGCCCCCAGCACACATACCAGGTCGGTCAGAGGGTCAGAGGGATGCTAGTAAGGGCAGGGTGAAACAAAGGTGACCAACAGAGTACAAAATGGCTGTGATAGATTAAAATGACTGCAACTTATGTGCACATAGAATTCCACCAGACAAGATGGCGCAGGTAATGTTCATGATTATTGTTTTGCTTTTAACATCGGTTCATTAAGCATGTCAGTGTTTTTTATTGAAATGGATAAGAAAAAATATTTGAGAATTAACAGAAAATGTGTCCTCATTTCAGCTACTGGATCACCCACCATAATTTCTATTACAAACAAACCCCTCATTTAATTTTTAAAGGAAACGTTATCAGCTTTAAAGCTTTGATTATATCATGTTGAAGCACCTTACATAACCTCTTTGGGACATGTTCCCTGAAACATGTTTCAATAAATCCCAGGAGAGGGTTACCATTTTCCTCAGTGTGAAATCACCTGAGAACTCATCAGAATTCCTAAAATGAGTATAACACCACCAACAATGATTTCTATTGTGACTAAAAGCTGTTTAAAATATGAGTTTAAGGAGGTGCTCCAGTTGGGCTTGAAGGGGTGAAAAACTTAGGTATATCTGGATGGCTGGACTCCCCAATACTGAAAATTAAAAAAATAGGGCCTTCTGATTGGCTGAGGGTGCTTGTCTCCCATTTCGGTGCTTCCGGGCCAGGACCGGGCCTGCGGTAAGAAAGCGATCTGATTGGCTGACCACAACCGAGATAAAAATGTTGCAGTCACCATTCCTGAATATGTTTACAAAAAAAGGACATGAGGGGGCAGGGTTGGGAAACACTGACCCACAGGCAGTATTGGGTGCACCTAGAGAGCACAATTAAAAAATAAATCGTACCACAGTACTCCCGTGGGACACAGTTGAGGCCTCCTATGAGTTACCCCCCAATGGTTCTGCTGTTCTATACAAGCTTCCCTGAAGTTGCTTGCATGATGGAGCAATACTAGGGGGGTGAGGCTTAAGTAGCAGGTACTGCAGGAGAACTGTTGTACCCAAATAGAGTTTGATGGTCCCTGACGGAATGGCAGCCCGCAGTGGGATTGACCAGAAGCCCTGCGGCCAATCCCTACTGCACGGCCTTTGGTCATGAAACAGTGCAATAGTTATTAGCAAAGCAAAAAAACGTTCTTCCTATGGCATCTCTAAACTAACTATAATTCAACAGTGGTGACCGCCACTGTGTACCGAGTAGCCCTTGACCCCAGGTCACTGTGCCGCTCTCCCCTATGCTTCTGTCAGCTCCCCCACTCTGGGACCATGCTCCCACGCTCAACAGCCTCCTGTTCGTTCACGCTGCCCACTGCCACATGTCCGCCTGCTCAGGGTCAGTTATCTGCATTCACAACTCTGTTTGTAATTGGGCATTTCATTATATTTGGCTCTATTCAATTGGTTTAATTCCGTTTTGCTTTAGTGGCATTAGGTTTGGTGGCCAAATTCAGGTTTTTGCTGGCTTAATCACTGGTATCTGCCCTTTGCCCTGCCCGTTGCTGCTGTTTTCCCACTCCTTCCGCTGTTCCTGCTCCCCCACCCTCCTGCATCCCTGTCAGCCCCTCCCACTACCCAGGACTACTTAAAGGTCCCTGCGTGGCTGCAGTGAGAAGCCCTTGACCCCCAGTCACTGCTCCGCTCTCCCCTGTGCCTCTGTTAGCTCCTCCACTCTGGGACCATGATCCCACACTCAACTTCCTCCTGTCACAGGTGCACCTGTCACAGCTGCACCTAGACAGCTGCATCTGGAAAGCACTGGACAGCTGCATCTGGACAGCGCTGGACAGCACTGGACAGCTGCATCTGGACAGCACTGTACAGCTACGCCTGGACAGCACTGGACAGCTGCAGCTGGACAGACTGAACAGCTGTACCTGGACAGACTAAACAGGTGCACCTTAACAGACTGGACAGAAGCGTCTAGACTGCTGCATCTGGACAGCACTGGACAGCTGCATCTGGACAGCACTGGACAGCTGCATCTGGACAGCTCTGTAGAGCTGCACCTGGACAGTGCTGATCAGCGGCATCTGAACAGACTGGACAGTTGTACCTGGACAGACTGAACAGGTACACCTTAACAGATTGGACAGAAGCACCTAGAAAGCTGTATCTGGACAGCACTGGAGAGGTGCATCTGGACAGCACTGGACAGCTGTACCTGGATAGCACTAGGCTGCTGCGCATAGACTGGTCAGGTGCACCAGGACAGCTGCACCTGGGCAGGCTGAACAGGTGCGCCTCAACATACTGCACAGCTGCGCCTGGAATGCACTGGACAGCTGCGTCTGGATAGCACTAGGCCGCTGCGCATAGACTGGACAGGTGCACCAGGACATCTACACCTGGACAGACTGAACAGGTGCGCCTCAACAGACTGAACAGCTGCGCCTGGAATGCACTGGACAGCTGCGTCTGGATAGCACTAGACTGCTGCACATAGATGGAACAGCTGCACCTGGATAGCTGCGTCTGCACAGACTGGACAGCAGCACCTGGACACACTGAAAAGGTGCGCCTCAACAGACTGAACAGAAGCACCTAGACAGCTGCATCTGGACAGCACTGGACAGCTGTGCCTGGACAGCACTTGACAGCTGCACCTGGACAGCACTTGACAGCTGCACCTGGACAACACTGGGCAGCTGCACCTGGACAGCACTGGACAGCTGCACCTGGACAGAATGAACAGGTGTGCCTCAACACACTGGACAACAGCACCTAGACAGCATCTGGACAGCAATGGACAGGTGCATGTGGACAGCACTTGACAGCTGCACCTGGACAGAACTTGACAGCTGCACCTGGACAGACTGAACAGGTGTGCCTCAACAGACTGGACTGCATCACCTAGACACCTGCAACTGGACAGTACTGGGCAGCTGCATCTGAACTGACTGGACAGCTGTACTTGGACAGACTGAACAGGTGCACCTCAACAGACTGCACAGCTGCCCCTAGACAGCTGCATCTCGGCAGCACTGGACAGATGCATCTGGACAGCACTGGACAGCTGCGCCTGTACAGTGCTGGGCAGCTGCATCTTAACAAACTGGACAGCTGCACCTGGACAGCACTGGACAGCTGCATCTGGACAGCACTGTAAAGCTGCGCCTGGACAGTGCTAGGCAGTGGACAGACTTAACAGGTGCACCTCAAAAGACTGGACAGCAGCAAATGGACAGCACTGAACAGCTGTATCTGGACAGCAATGGGAAGCTGCACCTGGACAGCGCTTGACAGCTGTGTCTGGGTAGCACTTGACAGCAGCCCTGGACAGAGTGAACAGGTGCTACTCAGCAGATCGGACAACTGCATCTGGACAGGTGCATTTGGACAGCACTGGACAGCTGCATTTGGACAGCACAGGACAGCTGCGCCTGTACAGTGCTGGGCAGCTGCACGTGAACAGAGTCGACAGCTGCACCTGGACAGACTGAACAGGTGTGCCTCAACAGACTGCACAACTGCACCTAGAGAGCTGCATCTGGACAGCACTGGACAGTTGCATCTGGACAGCACCGAACAGCTGCACCTGGACAGCACTGGGCAGCTGCATCTGGACAGCTGCATCTGGATAGCACTAGGCCGCTGCACATGGACTGAACAGCTGCATCTGGACAGCACTGGACAACTGCATCTGCAAAAAAGCACTGTATAGTTGCACCTGGACAGGACTGGAGACTGTGACTGGAAAGCAAAGGGCAGCTGCATCTGAGTAGACTGGACAGCTGAACATGGGCGCCTCAAAAGACTCGGCAGCAGCACCTAGATAGTTGCATCTGGACAGCTCTGGGCCGCTGCCCCCGGACCAAACTAGACAGCTGCACCTGGACAGTACTGGACAGATGCACCTGGACAGAACTGGACAGCTGTGCCTGGAAAGTGCTGGGCAGCTGCATCTGAATCAGACTGGACAGCTGCACCTGGACAGACTGAACAGGTGCACCTTAAGAGACTGCACAGCGGTACCTAGACAGCTGCATCTGGAAAGCACTGGACAGCTGCATCTGGACAGCACTGGACAGCTGCACCTGGACAGGACTGGACAGCTGTGCCTGGAAAGTGCTGGGCAGCTGCATCTGAATCAGACTGGACAGCTATGCCTGGACAGACTGAACAGGTGCGCCTCAACAGACTGCACAGCTGCACCTAGACAGCTGCATCTGGACAGCACTGGACAGCTGCATCTGGACATCACTGGGCAGATGCACCTGGACCTCACTTGACAGCTGCACCTGGACAGCATTGGACAGCTGCACCTGGACAGGACTGGACAGCTGTGCCTGGAAAGTGCTGGGCAGCTGCATCTGAATCAGACTGGACAGCTGTACCTGGACAGACTGAACAGGTGCACCTCAACAGACTGGACAGCAGCATCTAGACTGCTGCATCTGGACAGCATTGGACAGCTGCATCTTGACACCACTGGACAGCTGCATCTGGATAGCACTAGGCTGCTACACATGGACTGAACAGCTGCATCTGGACAGCATTGGACAGCTGCATCTGTACAGCACTGGACAGCTGTGCCTGGAAAGTTCAGGGAAGCTGCATCTGAATCAGACTGGACAGCTGCATCTGGCCAGCACTGGACAGCTGCACCTGGACAGTGCTGGGCAGCAGCATCTGAACAGACTGGACAGTTGAACCTGGACAGACTGAACAGGTGCACCTCAACAGATTAGACAGAAGCACCTAGACAGCTGTATCTGGACAGCACTGGAGAGGTGCATCTAGACAGCACTAGTCAGCTGTATCTGGATAGCACTAGGCCGCTGCGCATAGACTGGACAGGTGCACCAGGACAGCTGCACCTGGACAGGCTGAACAGGTGCGCCTCAACATACTGCACAGCTGCGCTTGGACAGCACTGGACAGCTGTGACTGGATAGCACTAGGCCGCTGCGCATAGAATGGACAGGTGCATCAGGACAGCTACACCTGGACAGACTGAACAGGTGCGCCTCAAAAGACTGTACAGCTGTGCCTGGAATGCACTGGACAGCTGCGTCTGGATAGCACTAGACCACTGCACATTGATGGAACAGCTGCACCTGGATAGCTGCGTCTGCACAGACTAGACAGCAGCACCTGGACAGACTGAACAGGTGCGCCTCAACAGACTGAACAGAAGCACCTAGACGGCTGCATCTGGACAGCACTGGACAGCTGCGCTTGGACAGCACTGGACAGCTGCGCCTTGACAGCTGCGTCTGGATAGCACTTGACCACTGCACATAGATGGAACAGCTGCACCTGGATAGCTGTGCCTGCACAGACTGGACAGCTGCACCTGGACACACTGAACCGGTGCGCCTAAACCGACTGAACAGAAGCACCTAGACAGCTGCATCTGGACAGCACTGGACATCTGCGCCTGGACAGAATGAACAGGTGTGACTCAACACACGTGACAGCAGCACCTAGACAACTGCATCAGACAGCACTGGGCAGCTGCATCTGAACAGACTGGACAGCTGCACCTGGACAGAATGAACAGGTGTGACTCAACACACGTGACAACAGCACCTAGACAACTGCATCAGACAGCACTGGACAGCTGCATCTGGACAGCACTTGACAGCTGCACCTGGAGAACACTGGACGGCTGCACCTGGACAGAATGAACAGGTGTGCCTCAACACACTGGATAACAGCACCTAGACAACTGCATCTGGACATCACTGGACAGCTGCATGTGGACAGCACTTGACAGCTGCACCTGGACAGAACTTGACAGCTGCACCTAGACAGCACTGGACAGCTGCACCTGGACAGACTGAATAGGTGTGCCTCAACAGACTGGACTGCAGCACCCAGACAACTGCAACTGGACAGTACTGGGCAGCTGCATCTGAACTGACTGGACAGCTGCACCTGGACAGACTGAACAGGTGCGCCTCAACAGACTGCACAGCTGCCCCGAGACAGCTGCATCTGGACAGCACTGGACAGATGCGTCTGGACAGCACTGGACAGATGCATCTGGACAGCAATGGTCAGCTGCGCCTGTACAGTGCTGGGCAGCTGCATCTGAACAGACTCGACAGCTGCACCTGGACAGCACTGGACAGCTGCATCTGGACAGCACCTTAAAGCTGCGCCTGGACAGTGCGGGGCAGTGGACAGACTGAACAGGTGCACCTCAAAAGACTGGACAGCAGCAAATGGACAGCACTGGACTGCTGCATCTGGACAGCGCTTGACAGCTGTGTCTGGATAGCACTGGACAGCTGCACCTGGTCAGAGTGAACAGGTGCTACTCAACAGACGGGACAGCAGCACCTAGACAACTGCATCTGGACAGATGCATCTGGACAGCACTGGACAGCTGCATCTGGGCAGCACAGGACAGCTGCACCTGGACAGTGCTGGGCAGCTGCATCTTAACAGAGTGGACAGCTGCACCTGGACAGACTGAACAGGTGTGCCTCAACAGACTGCACAGCTGCGCCTAGACAGCTGCATCTGGACAGCACTGGACAGCTGTATCGGGACAGCACCGAACAGCTACACCTGGACAGTGCTGGGTAGCTGCATCTGAACAGACTGGACAGCTGCACCTGGACTGCACTGGACAGTTGCATCTGGACAGCAATGTACAGTTGCATCTGGACAGCAATGTACAGCTACGCCTTGACAGTGCTGGGCAGCGGCATCTGAACAGACTGGACAGCTGTACCTGGAAAGACTGAACAGGTGCACCTCAACAGACTGGACAGCAGCATCTAGACTGCTGCATCTGGACAGCACTGGATAGCTGTACCTGGACAGACTGAACAGGTGCACCTTAACAGACTGGACAGCAGCATCTAGACTGCTGCATCTGGACAGCACTGGAGAGCTGCATCTGGACTGCACTGGACAGCTGCATCTGGACAGCACTGGACAGCTGCACCCGGACAGCACTGGACAGTTGCATCTGGACAGCACTGGACAGCTACGCCTTGACAGTCCTGGGCAGCAGCATCTGAACAGATTGGACAGCTGCTCCTGGACAGACTGTACAGGTGTGCCTCAACAGACTGGGCAGCAGCACCTAGACAGCTGCATCTGGACAACACTGGAGAGCTGCATCTGGACAGCACTGGACAGCTGCATCTGGGCAGCACTGGGCAGCTGCATCTGCACAGCAGTTGACAGCTGTGTCTGGATATCACTGGGCAGCTGCTCCTGGACAGACTGAACAGGTGCACCTCAACAGACTGGACAGCAGCACCTAGACAGCTGCATCCAGTGCTGCATCTGGACAGCACCAGACAGCTGCATCTGGATAGCACTAGACCGCTGCACATAGACTGGACAGGTGCACCTGGACAGACTGAACAGGAGCACCTCAACAGACTGCAGAGCTGCGCCTGGACAGCACTGGACAGCTGCTTCTGGATAAAACTGGACCACTGCACATAGACGGGACAGCTGCACCTGGACAGCTGCACCTGGACAGACTGAACAGGTGCACCTCAACAGACTGACAGAAGCAACTAGACAGCTGAATCTGGACAGCACGTGACAGGTGCACCTGGACAGCACTTGACAGTTGTGTGTGGATAGCACTAGACCACTGCACATAGACTGGACAGCTGCACCTGGACAGCTGCATCTGGACAGACTGGACAGCTGCTCCCAGCAGGACCCAGATCCCCTGACACAATGGAGAGTTGCAAGGTCGGTGTCTCCTCTGTTAATTTAGTTTCTTAGTAAGCACTGTCTGTGTTGAGCCCCTAAAAATTGACATCTTAACTCCCTTATCTCCCTTCCAGGTGTGAAACTAAGCTGTGCCAAAGCTAGAAGACTTGCAGCACAACATGGATAGCAGTTTAGGTGTCATACTCTTATGGACCAGAAGGGGGTGCTGTAGAACTCAGAGGGTTGAAACTCAGATATAAACAACACAGAATGCGAGAAAGGTTTGACCCCATTGAGGACCCTGTCATAGCAAACACCTCACCCCCAAACAGATATTGTTGATGTCAAGAATGCACGTCGACACGTTTATTACATTCGTTATCTGCATCTTTTGTGACAACCCCTAGGATTGGAGACGCCGGCGCTGGAGAAACGTTGATTCTAACACTTCAAGGTCACTAGGTTGATTCTGACCTTGGTACACATATCCAACTGTGAAACCGCGGACGCGGTTCACAACCCTTCGTGTCCATTCACTGAGGAACACGGTTCATCACTATTTGCCATTTGGTTTCCCCGCCGGCTTGGCAATTCACATGATTCGGATGTAAGAGCATCCTTGAGGGTGTACATCTTTAACCCCTTCGATGCGCCCGTCGGCCAACGGCCGTCGCGAGCACTACCTCCGTATTGCTGCGCACGTCCGTTGGCCGACGCGGCCCCGCCCACTCAATTAAACCGCCGCGCCGCGGCGGAATTGCCGCCGCGGTTAAGCGGATATCAGTGCCCCTGCACTGGTTGTAGGCAATTGTATTCAGGTATGTTAATGTAAATGTCCTGATGATGATCCCAATATGTAGAAAGGGGATCAAAACGTCGTCGACCTAATGTACACCATATACACATTTTTCACTGAATATTATTTATGTGTAACGGTATCCTACCATATTCTTGTTTGTGTTATCAGAATGTACAACATGCAAACAAGTCACTCTGCCTGAGCCTTTTTTTGCTTTTCTATTGTGTATTTTGTGTCCGTTCTGTATGTCTAGTAGGATGCAGGCTTGTGTCCCACTTTTTTATTGCGGGTATTCATATCTTTGAATATATAAATATTAAAGTATTCCTGTCCGGCTGGACAGCGTTAAAATATAGTCCTGACTCCGGGTCTATTTTTCATCACTTTCCTTATCCACTAGGGACCTAGTCTAGGGACCACTGTCTCTTAAACAACCCCTAGGCTGCAGCAGAGATCAAAGCATGACGTCACTTTCACTCTTATGTCGCTGGCTTCAGCTCATGACTCTATCTTTCCAAACACAGCCTTGCCGTCACACACCGCCAACAGCAGGCTCGTACCCTCACAGAGTGGCAGTCACACTAAAGACAACACCCTGGTAGTCCGGTAGTATCTCACTGACACTAGTCAGTAGTTTAAGAGTGATACTATGAGGGTTGTGATATATGTTAATGGAGTGACTGCTAGTCTGAGGGGTGTTAGAGTCATTTGTAATTGGTGACTGCTAGTCTGTGAGGCATGTGAGAGTGCTGTTGGTAGAATGAGACTGCTACCGTCTGCTTTATGAGAGTGCTATTGATAGTGTGTGAATGCTAGGCTGTAAGGCCTATTGTATGAAACTTTGAATTCCCAATTAGCGATTCCTAGTAGGTCGCATATTGACCTGCCTCATGAATATTAATGAGGTAGGTCTGACCTGACCTGCCTCATGAATATTAATGAGGTAGGTCTGACCTGACCTGCCTCATGAATATTAATGAGGTAGGTCTGAATTTGCGACCCATTAAGTGGCGCTTCTTGATGGGTCGCAAGTTGAGACCTGCCTCATTAATATTCATGGAGAAGGCCGATTTGCGAGCTATTAGGAATCGCTATTTGGGGATTTAAAGTTCCATATATTAGGAATACTGATTTCCTAATTGCAACTCGGAGACAATTGCAATTAGGAAATAGGTATTCCTAATGTTGATACATCTGGCCCGAAGATATGTCCCTGCTTGTCCTGTATGTGCAAGAGAAACTTGCATTGCTGCCGCTTGTCATGCTGCTCATGCGAAACCTGTTTTGTGTACCTGAGTGAAAAAAAAGAAGTATAGAGAGTGAGTGAGTGAAAAAGAGGAAACCGTGCACTACTGCCGGTCATGCTACGTATGCATGTGTGTGTGTGTTTGTGTGAGTGTGTGTGTGTGTCTGTGTGTGTGGGCATGTATAACCCACACTGTGGGGACCGGTGAGAAAGAGAAAGCCAGAGAGAACAAGAAAGAGGCAGGAAGCTTCCACTGGTGCTGGAGAGGGGGGAGCGGGGGGGCTTGCACTGCTCCTGTCCTCATTATGTTCATAAACAATAGACCCTGTTCTCAGTGCACTCAGTGCAGCACCTTTCATGAGCATTAAATGCACAAAGGAAACCGCAGCAAGGCCCATTCTCGCTGTTATCCCTTGTGACACAAAGCCTCCGGTAAGCGCAATGGAAGTAGAAATGCCATTCTATGGCCTTTAAAATAAAATCCAAATTTATGCTATAAATATAGAAACTGAATGAAGGCTGTAGGGCAATCCAATTATTCAATGATGTCTATTGCCTTCAGCTGTCATTCTTTACATTAATGAGAATTTCAAACAGGAAGTAGGCTTAAGCCTCTTGGGTGCCTCATCTGGCCTTGTCCCTCTTCTCTGTCCATGTCACCGGCGGCAGTAGCCAGCCCACAAGCGGTACCACCTTACCACTGTGTAGCCTGGTTTTGGTAGTAATAGTAGCTCCATTTTAGGAAAGAGTTGAAGATGCACAATGCAGTAACTGCAGACTTTGGCTTCCAGAACCCATCCTCCTCCCCTTTCGCTCATTCCCTCTATGCTTACGCTGACCCTGTTCAGTGCTCCGCTGTGTTTCGGCTGGATTCACTCTATACAAATACTTCACACTTACACTCATACACATTATGAGGTTCTGGGCCAATTCAGCCTTCCTCACCTCTGCCCTCATTCATAAAACAGGGCACACCTTGTTGTAGGTGGTCTTCACAATGGCTGTGGGATGCACTGTATACGAGAAGCAGCGGGGGTCTCTGCTATTCGCAGAGTCCACCAGTAATACTAGGATTAAGGCATTCAATTACATGACATATTTCAGTAAGAAAGTGAATTACTAAGTGGGGTGGATGGGAGTAAACCACAAGTAATAAAGTCGCTAACCTGTTTGGTCCAATCAAAGGTTTCAATTATTTAAACCTGAGGTCAACCCCCTGTATCCATTGAACAAAGTAGACAGGCTTAACTTTAACCAAATGTGAAAAGCATTTAGAAATATGAAAAAAGGCAAAGATACAGCATAATAAAAAGCCCACTCCAATTCATACAAAGAGAGGAACATTTTCTAAGCAGAATGACACCAAAAAGACAAAGATCCAATAAGGGCAACCAGAGATGTGAATTTTTAAAGATTTAGGTGGAAACAATGCCGTAGACTGATACCAAGGTGCAAGTAAAGGCTGGCCTCGATGGAGCTCGGGTCAGATACACCAAGCGGATTTGTCCCAGTGGATGTCTGGAAGTCAAAAACCTTGAAAACGTAATCAAGTCTGACTTCAGAAAAGGACCTCATCACTTTCCTGAAGAAAAACATAGAAATGTCTTCTAATTCTGAATCGGGAATGGGACTTTGTCACATTTTGAGAAGTAAAATCTTCCCTGCGTGGGTCATTTCTGAAACTGGATCTGCCGCCATGGTATCCAAGGTGGGATACGTGAAGTAGGTTGGTTCCGCTGGCGATTTCGCACTGCACATCTTTTTTTAAGTCTTAACGTGGAATGAGATTTGGACATTTTTTTGGGAGGTGTGATTATTAGGCCCTTAGGGTCTCAGAGAGGGCACCTAGAGACTCTTAGAGTGTCAGGTAAAGGCCAGCAACAGAATCAACTCCAGGTTTACTTGCTGCTGGCCAGTTGGGCACTTTAGGAAAAAGGCCTCTTGCAGCTTCTTATGTCCCTGTAGCCGCACAGGATGTAAGCAAAATGACCACTGGAAGCCACTTCTTTGTCATAGGTACAAGTGGGAGCAGGTCCAGCCCTTCAAGTCTCCTCCCAGGTCTCAAACAACAGGTTCACTCCTTCTTATGTTCTTCCACAAGCCCAGAAAGTTATCTGAGGATCGTGCCTTCGGGTTCCACTTCAACAGCTGGGGGAGTACTGTTTGCTGCTCCTTAACCAATGTGGTGAAAGCTCCCAGGGGCAACGCTACCTATGTGTGCAGCACTTTTGTTTTGCCCACACAGTGCATCTTATTTCCAAAATTCAAGATGGGACAACCTTTCTCCCATTATGTAGAGCCTGTGTGCTCACCCAGAGATGTGCCCATGGTAATGTGTAGTCCCCTTCTCTGTGATCACTCCAAACTTGCTCCAGGGGTAGCTTTCTTCCCAATAGGTTGTGTGCCGGTCTGACTATGGGTACAAAGGTTGGGTCTTCTGTGGTGGTATCTGAAATTTACTTGTGACAGGGCAGGCCCCTTTGAAGTTAATTAAGTTCTTGGGCCCATTCCAACTAACCCTGGGCGGTGAACTCCGCTCCGCTCGCAGAGTTTGCGGAGTTTTAGGCACTCCGCGTTACGCGGAGATTGCGGAGTTCCAAAAAACTCTCAACACGGGGGGGTCACATTTCTCATTGCGAGTGGTCGCATAAGCTCACAACCGCTTGCATTGAGAAACTGTCCATTCGCGTTGGGAAAGCTGCAGCTCGAGTAAAAATCCACACGAGCGGCAGAAAGGAACGCAGCGCCCGCTTGTGCTGTGCATGGTGCCGTTTGCGATGATTGCACAGTGCGGACAAGCATCCGGCACCGCAAATCACCGCGAACAGCATTTTTCTATCGCATTCCGCCGCTTGCGGAGCTCCGCGTAGCGCGGCAGAGTTTTTTTTCCACTTCGCTGCGGGTTAATTCCAACGCGTCTTTGTGCCAGGAGACAAAAACATATCACCACTCCCAGACCATTGTCCCTGCTCTGGGATCAGTTTTTACACCTTATTAATGTAAAGTACTTGATTGACCGCAGCTGGAGAGTTAATGTAGATTAGCTTCCAGGAGCTTTAGGTGGAGGAAAGGGAACTTTCTAAAATTTACTTTTCCTAAATATTCATTAAAAATGCAACTTGTCCATTGAATTGGGTATTTATTTAATTTTAAAAAGAGCTGTTGAATTGTTTCTATAGCTGATTACAAACCTGAGATACAGAATTATTATTTTAATCTGTACTTTTGGGGACTTGTTACTGTAGAGACATGGTAACATTAAATGTTTAAATTTTCTATTTTTAAATACTATGCACTCTACCTTGTGGGCTACAATGCCCACAAAGCGGTGACTAATTATTATTTAAAAGGAAGGTGTTTTCACTGTCAAAAGTGTTATTTTGACAAGTCTGGCTGCAAGTTTAAACTACGGCAGCTAGCCTATAACGGCAGGCATGAAGTAAGGTTTTTCCTGTCACAATAATGGATGGCACAATAAGTGCTACAGTCCACAGAGGACATTTAGCTTTCCATGCCATGGATGTAGTCTCCACACCATTCAAAACACCAATCAAGGATTCACCAACTTCTACATGCTTTACAGGTCAGAGCACAATCCCTGGGCACTGGACGACAGTGCCCCAGCACACAGTCAAAAAACTAGCAATAACATTAAGCACAAAATAAGTATTGAAGGGGGGCACACAAAGAGGGGCTTTTTCTCACATTTGCCAGCATTTTGTTGACAAAAAGAGGTGGGATTTTTCAGGTTCCAAAAATATTAAATATTAAAATGATGCTCTCATCCCATAAGCACTGCACTATCAATACTCTGATTGTGACAAGACTCTTTTTGTGCCTGCTGCGTCATATATAAAATCCATCATGATGTGGTATTTGCCCACCAGGACTGGTCATTCCAGCTCTTCTCACTTCCTATTGGCTCCCAAATTTCTCAGAAAATGGATGGGTGGCTGCAGCCAAAGCCTGGAATGCTGTCCGCAACACCTTTACTGCATCAACTGTCACGTCACTTTCCGCAAAATATTGAAAGCACTTCTTTTCAATATGCAGTCTGGTTTTCCTTAACTCCTTAACTCCTTCTCACCGTTCTCTGTTAGCACTAGGGCACCCTTTTCCTGGGACCTTGCAAACTTATGACACAACATAGACACTTGCAGCCATCCGAAGCTTCCCTGATGTGTGCTGTGACAAAATGGTCTAGTCCAGTTAATTTCTATGGATTTTTAATATCGTAGTCTTGTATATCCCACAATAAAACCAGGACTACAGGTACCAGAATGGAAAGGAAAAACTTGAACTGGAGCTGCTGGTCATGCATGGGCCAGGGGAATATAGCAGTTGTGCTTTTGGCTGCCCCAATGTTCAAACTACGTATTTGTTGTCCACTGAGCCATGTGAGGATGAAGGCTCTTGAAGGGCAAGTTCTTGAACAGGAGCATAATTGGGTGACCTGGTCTGACGTCACAGCCAGCAATACTGGCCTTTCAGAAGCAGGGTATGTGAGAAACCTGTGCATTCCCCAGTAGACCTCTGTGCGTCGGAGAGCAAGAAAGGTACATTTGTGTTTGCCTGCAAAGTTAAGTCATGATTTAGATTTAGAGGACTAATATGTCTTCATTTCACTCAAATGGCCCCAGAAAACTCTGGCCCCCAAGGTACTGAGCGCAGACATGAGATGGCACAATCTCTGATCCTGTGATAGGCCCAGGTTTCCTTCCTATGGCCCTAGGCATTTCTAGTCCACTGGCCTCTCATCTCTGGTGTGCTGGTCTCCTCCTGCACGGCTGGGGAATGCCTCTTGGTTTACATGACATCCTAAGCCAGTCCTTTGCAAGTTTACATTATTCAGTGCATGTTTTCAATGTAAAAGCGAAACTTCAAGGCCAAGAATGCACCAGACTTTTGCTGCTCTCTCAGTTCCACCCGCCACCCCTGCTCATGCATGTGAGAAGTTGGCCTGGTATATGCTGTCCACTAATTAAAGTGGGCACCTTGCACCAGTCCAAACGACCCTTATGATGTATGAGGTCAAAGATAACCTTTAGAAAGCTATCCTAGTGGTAGCTGTGGAGAGCAGCCTTCAGGCTTAATCTTGAAGGAATGTAAAGCAGCTTGTTTTACCAGAACAGAACCTCCTGAGTGTTATATAAAAAATATGTATTTATTACTAAACACTCTCTACTAATCTCTATGTGAGATTAGAACATAAAGCACACAATACTTAATCAATAGAACGACAGTAAATAGCACAATACACAGCGGGCTCCAGGGGGAGACCGAACCATATACTAAAAAAATGGTATAACAACAACGACTTCAATAGACACAGTGCCTAGAGCACGTAGAATCGCTGGGACCCCAAGGAACCACCCAAAGGAGTGCACAGGGAGCCCACGGAGGACGGGTGCAGTGTGGGAACACAGACGCGAGCTCCGTACAACTCTATGGGAAAGTTGCGGTTGGAAAATTACAGTTTAAGGACACTTTGGAGAGGACTTCAAGCAAACCCTTTGGAACATAGAAGGTTCTAAGGCCAGCACCCTTGTGAGTACCGAGGTACCCGTGTTACCTATCCCAGAGGAGCCGGGTGCATAGGGGTCAAGTGGTGTCGGAAACCCTCGTCGTTTTCAATGGCGTGAGGCGAAGACTGCTGCTGCCGGGAAGATGAAAAGTGCCCGGTGCAATCCAAGCCTGGATCCGAGGTGAGAAGAACCTGAAAGCAGAGGGGACAGAGTCTGGGTCACTTCAGGGTAACCAGGGGCTCGATAGACGAATAACCACCGATGTCGGGTGCTTCAGGTGTTAAGATAGGATGCTTGACTTTGCAGCCACGGGGACCAGGAGACGTCGATGATGACCAAAGTCCGGAGGTGAGCTGTGCCACAAAGGATGTCGGGTGCTGAGGGGTCAGTGTCCGAATTGAACACCAACAAGCCTTGGCAAAGGCAACCAACGCGGACAGAGGAAACAGGTTACGGTGTGGACCAGCAAGGTCCAGGAGACTCTCCAAGCTATGGGGAGTCAG
This sequence comes from Calotriton arnoldi, assembly GCA_963921515.1. Taxonomy (NCBI): domain Eukaryota; kingdom Metazoa; phylum Chordata; class Amphibia; order Caudata; family Salamandridae; genus Calotriton; species Calotriton arnoldi. The sequence goes on from CAWUFW010020090.1 coordinate 49,619, forward strand.
GGCACATCTGGAGCAACCAGGGAAGCCCAAGGAAAGTCAAAGTGACCATCGCCAGGACCCACAAGCCAACGGACCAGGGATCGCGAGGGGACCTCGAGCGAATTCACAAAGCACAAGCCCACAGAGCACTCGTGGAGTGGAAGCCAGAGATCTTCAGTGGAAATGCTGCTCGGGGTCGGGACTACACGTAGTCCAAAGCACAGCCTCAGGGATTGCCAAAAAGCATATGCTGCTGCAAAAGTACATGGTGCACAGGGGTTTGGGTTGCATGGTCCCCACGAGGGATACTGGTCTCAGAGTTGCTGCGAGAGTAGATCAACCTCAGGGATGCTAGGGAACCCACCTCCTGTGTTGCAGAAATCTTCGGAGTCTTCAGGAGCTTGGGAGATGCAAACCAGTCAGATGTGTTTAGGTGCCTGCTGCTGCAGGGGAGTAACTCCTTTACTCCAAGGGAGATTCTTCAGTCATCCAGCGAAGTGTAGACCGGTGAAGTACTTGGTTTCTGTTGCAGAGTTTAGTCCAGGTAAAATCCAAAGTCCTGTAATCAGGTTTCCCACTTTATACCCAGGGCAGGTGTTGGACTGACTCTGGGGACCCTCCTAGGGGAGGGGCAGGACAGAGGGGTGGTTACACCCATGTCCTTTGTCCAGTTTCGCACCAGAGTAGGAGCAAATGGCTCCTGCAACTGGTTTGAGCCGGACTATGCATGGGGACACCAAATGTGCCCCCAGTGCAGACTTTCTGGCACTCTAACAGTGCACCCACCCAGCCCCAATACACTAAAGCCTGTCTGGGAGGTGGTCACACCTCCCTGTGACAGGAAACCTATTGTCAGGCCTTCCTCTGCTCGAGCTTGTCTCAGCAGCAGGAGGGCAGACTTGTGTCTGTGGCTGGCAGCATCCATTTTGTGATGCCCAGGTCGAGAAAGCTGGTACCGGGTATACCGGTGCTCCACATAAGTCCCTCTAGTAGGGTGGAATCATACCTCCTGGCGGGGAGGTATGATTCCAAGGTGTTTGACACCAAATACGACATGTTTCTAAGCAGCCGTTTTAAAGTTAGCATTTACCGCGAGGTTATAATGCACTTAAATATACATGGTTGGCTGCATCACAGACAACCCCGGAGAATAGGTTCTGAAGGCAGCAGAGGGGCTCTGCTCATGCAGGGGCACCCTCTCACACAAAACCCAGCACCCTGCCTTCAGGATTGATAAGGCCTGCCATAGGGGTGACTGATAGGTTTATATGTGCAGTGATTTAGAATAGATATAGGTAACCTATATCTAAATAAGGGGTGCATGCACCTCCTTACACAGGCTGCAGTAGCAGACCTGTGGTGTCATTTTGAATGGCCTCTCAGGGGTGGCACAATACATGCTTCAGCCCCTGGGAGGCCTCTGGGGTACCTATGCCCTGGGTACATGGTGTACCATATACTAGGGACTGATAAGGGTACCCCAGAATCCAATCTGGAGTGTACCTAATGTACATGCAATCAATTTAGGGAGAAAGCAGATAGACTGGGGTCCTGAATAGCAGGATCCCAGTCAGACTAGTCAAAAACCAGCAAAACACCAGAAGAAAAGTGGGGGTAACCATGTAGTCAGATCCCACCTTCCTACATAACCCCCCCCCCCCAAACGAAAGGAGATAAGGCTAACCTTGTCCAGTTGAGACTTTATTGACTAAGTGGCCATATAAGGAAGATCCTGCACTGGCATGGATACCCCCTGTCTTATGGTCCACTAAGTAGTCCCTACCCTTAGGGGTATTGGATTTCCTCCAAAATTTGGGATTACCACCTGTAGTGTGTTTTGGCAAAGTAAAAGGCTGGTGGGGTGCCTGAGTGGAGAAGTGAGGCCCTAATAAAGTTGGTCTCAGCTTCCTCAGAGCACTGGTCACCATGGATGCCTTTCTTTCCATAACTGAGTTATATCTGGCCCTAGGGGTCAACCTCTGGCTACCTACAGCTGGGGGTTGAGTCCCTTTGGTTGGAACACTGGAGGGACAAGGTAGGTTTGGTACCATCTGGTCCCAGGTTTGCCTTTGCCCAACAGAGTCCATCTGGGGGAGGTCACTACCCAAGGGTAAGAGGGCTCCCTCAGGGTGTTGAGGAATTGTCACCTGGCTAGTGCTACTAGACTGGGTGTCCCTAATCTGTTGATGAGGGGGTTCCTCTGGACAGGGGGCCCTTTGGGGTCCACTGACCTCCCTGACCTTTGCAGCCCTAGGCTGACTGAGGTAGGGTAGAGAGGGGCAGGATACCTGCTCCAGACTGGGTACCACCTTGGAAGGGTCCCCTGCCAACATGGGGGTTGTCAGGACAGGCCTGACCACCTCTGGGGCAGTTCCTCCACAAGGGGTAGGGTCAGTTCCCTTAGGAAGCTGACCCTTACCTATTGTCTGGGGGGAAGAAGACTTTTCTTCATTCCCTTTGCTCTCTGGTGGCGTAGAATGGGCCATTCATTCAGGCTCCACAACTCCAAAATTTCCCTGGGGTTGGACTGAGGCCCTAAGGGTCCCACCAACTTTCTCAGGAAGGCCTAACATTCTTAAATGGGCCTGGTGTTCCACTTCAGCCCAGGCTGAAGTTTCTAAATCATTGCCCAAGAGGCAATCTACAGGCAAGGTGGGGGATACTGCCACTATCTTTGGGCCAGTGACCCCTCCCCAGCTGAGATTTACTATGCCATGGGATGATTGGTCTGGATCCCATCAATGTTGGTCACCTGGTATTTAAACTCAGGTAAAAGCTGGGTTGGGGGACTAGTTTCCCTGTCAACATGGAGACACTAGCCCCTGTGTCCCTATAGGCCACAGCTTTCTGACCATTGATCAGTGGCTCCTGTCTGTACTTGCCCAAGGAATTGGGACTGACAGTAAAGGTGGCAAATCCCATGCCACCATCACAGACTAAGGAGGCCTGTGAGGAGGACCTTGATAAGCTGGGGTCCACCTCAGTTCCCCATACCAACCCATCTAACTTTTTGGGTGCACTAGTACCTCCTGGGGGATTACTACTGGTAGTACCAGGAGGAATGGTAGTAGTGCTTGGAGGAACATTTTCCTTATTGCTGACCTTTGGACAATTGGGATAATTTTTCCAGTGGCCTGGCTTTTTACAGACAAGACAATAAGGTTTCTTTTCAGGGGAGGAAGGAGTTTGTGACCCACCCCCAGAAGAGGACTTTTGGGGCCCTGTAGTGGACTTGTCTTTTGACTTATCCCTACTTTTCTCTTGGGTCTTGGAAGAATCTTTCTTCTGGTCACCACCCTGGTTCTTTGGCTTCACCCTGGTTCTGACCCATTTATCTGCCTTATTTCCCAATTCTTGGGGAGAAGTCAGATCTGAGTCCACCAGGTACTGGTGGAAATGCTGGTTTTGACAATTATTAAGGATCTGCTCCCTCATAATCAAATTGTACAATCCTAAATAGTCATGCACTTTGCTGCCATGTATCCAACCTTCCAGAGCCTTAGTAGCACAATCTACAAAGTCAACCCAGTCCTGAGTCTGTGCTTTCAGGGTGTCTGTGAACTTAATTCTGTATTGCTCAGTGGTTAAGCCAAACCCATCAATGAGAGCACTCTTCAAGACTGTGTAATTGTCAGCATCCTCTTCTCTAACAGGGAGGAGCTTATATCTACCTTTGTCAGCAAAGGAGAGCCACAAGATAGCTGCCCACTGCTCCTGAGGGACCCTCTGTACTTTACAGGTCCTCTCTAGTGTAGTTATCCATTTGTGGATGTCATCCCCACTCTGATAGGGAGGGACTATCTTGTTCAGGTTCCTATGATCATGAGAATACTCTCTAGTTCTAGGGACACTGCTGCTGCCACCATGGAACTCTAGTCCCAATCTTCTGGTTGCTCTCTGGAGCTCTAGGGATTCCCTGTATAGGGCCAATTGCTCTTTCTTGAGCCTGATCTTGATTCTCTCAATCTCTAGTAATTGGCACTTCTTATCATAAGAGGATTCTCTCCTATTAGATGCAGAGGTCCCTACAGAAGTACCTGAATGATTAGACTCCACAGAGGGAGGTCTGGATCTTCTAGGCAAACTCTGTACTCTTCCTGGTGGAGTAAAGAGAGGGCCACTGGGGCCTTCTCCCCCACCTGAAGGAAGAGTTGGATTTTCCAGGTTGGAATGATTTTGATCCCCCTGGCCAGGGTTTGAGTCCAGATCAAAGAAGTTTTCACTTCCTGCTCTTTCCTCATCTCCTGTCCCACCCACTCTTTCTACTTCATCAGACCCTGGGGTCTTTCTGAGGTCATCTAAGAGCAACATCTCTATGAGACGGATGCTTGCACTTCTCCCTGTCCTCAGCTTCCTAGATGTACACATATTTCTCAATTCTTCGAATGAGAGATGGTCATACCTAGTTGGCAGAGAGCCACTGGCTTCTCCTCTAGAAGACATACTAGTGTTATGTGGTGTAGGGACCTACCTAACCTAGTGGAGACTAAACTCTCTTGAGTTGGAGAAAGGGTGTGCTAGACCCTTGACTTACCCAACTCCAAGTTCAGTAGAACTTACTTTATTCTAATCTTGTTGTATTATATGTACCTAATACTTTCAGTGGTTTTCAGTTAATCACTCAATGAGATTTATCTGGTAAAACAATAGCAAGCTTGAATCCCAAACACTGCACACCAATGTGAGAAGTTGGCCTGGTATATGCTGTCCACTAATTAAAGTGGGCACCTTGCACCAGTCCAAACGACCCTTATGATGTATGAGGTCAAAGATAACCTTTAGAAAGCTATTCTAGTGGTAGCTGTGGAGAGCAGCCTTCAGGCTTAATCTTGAAGGAATGTAAAGCAGCTTGTTTTACCAGAACAGAACCTCCTGAGTGACCAAATGAAAGGAGAACCACACAAGTGTTATATAAAAAATATGTATTTATTACTAAACACTCTCTACTAATCTCTATATGAGATTAGAACATAAAGCACACACTACTTAATCAATAGAACGACAGTAAATAGCACAATACACAGCGGGCTCCAGGGTAAGACCGAACCATATACTAAAAAAATGGTATAACAACAACGACTTCAATAGACACAGTGCCTAGAGCACGTAGAATCGCTGGGACCACCAAAGGAGTGACACAGGGAGCCCACGGAGGACGGGTGCAGTGTGGGAACACAGACGCGAGCTCCGTACAACTCTATGGGAAAGTCGCGGTTGGAAAATTACAGTTTAAGGACACTTCGGAGAGGACTTCAAGCAAACCCTTTGGAACATAGAAGGTTCTAAGGCCAGCACCCTAGTGAGTACCGAGGTACCCGTGTTACCTATCCCAGAGGAGCCGGGTGCATAGGGGTCAAGTGGTGTCGGAAACCCTCGTCGTTTTCAATGGCGTGATGCGAAGAGTGATGCTGCCGGCACTGGCGTAACGAAACTCGAGGGGGCCTCCCTGCAAGGCATGTGGAGGGGCCCCCTCCGGGCTCAATCAGGAGCTCTGCAGCCAGAGTGCTGTGCTGAGGGGGCCCCCTGGAGCTTGGGGGGCCCCCCGCACCGCGGGGGCTGCGGGGGCCTGTGTTACGCCCCTGGCTGCCGGAAAGATGAAAAGTGTCCAGTGGAATCCAAGCCTGGATCTGAGATGAGAAGAACCTGAAAGCAGAGGGGACAGAGTCTGGGTCAATTCAGGGTGACCAGGGGCTCGATAGACGAATGCCCACCGATGTCGGGTGCTTCAGGTGTGAAGATAGGATGCTTGACTCTGCAGCCACGGGGACCAGGAGACGTTGATGATGACCAAACTCCGGAGGTGAGCTGTCCCACAAAGGATGTCGAGTGCTGAGGGGTCAGTGTCCGGATTGAGCACCAACAAGCCTTGGCAAAGGCAACCCACGTGGGCAGAGGAAACAGGTTACGGTGTGGACCAGCAAGGTCCAGGAGACTCTCCAAGCTATGGGGAGTCAGGGCACGTCTGGAGGAACCAAGGAAGCCCAAGGAAAGTCAAAGTGACCCTCGCCAGGACCCACAGGTCAACGGACCAGGGATCGCGAGGGGACCTCAAACGAATTCACAAAGCACCAGCCCACAGAGCACTCGTGGAGTGGAGGCTGGAGATCTTTGGTAGAAATGCTGGTCGGGATAGGGACTACACGTAGTCCAAAGCACAGCCTCAGGGATTGCCAAAAAGCATATGCTGCTGCAAAAGTACATGGTGCACAGGGGTTCAGGTTACACGGTCCCCACGAGGGATACTGGTCTCAGAGTTGCTGAGAGAGTAGATCAACCTCAGAGACGCTAGGGAACCCACCTCCTGTGTTGCAGAAATCTTTGGAGTCCTCAGGAGCTTGGGAGATGCAAACCAGTCAGATGTGTTTAGGTGCCTGCTGCTGAAGGGGAGTAACTCCTTTACTCCAAGGGAGATTCTTCAGTCGTCCAGCGAAGTGTAGACTGGCGAAGTACTTGGTTTCTGTTGCAGAGTTTAGTCCAGGTAAAATCCAAAGTCCTGTAATCAGGTTTCCCACTTTATACCTAGGGAAGGGTTTGGACTGACTCTGGGGACCCTCCTAGGGGAGGGGCAGGACAGAGGGGTGGTTACACCCATGTCCTTTGTCCAGTTTCGTGCCAGAGCAGGAGGAAATGGCTCCTGCAACTGGTTTGAGCCGGACTATGCATGGGGACACCAAATGTGCCCCCAGTGCAGACTTTCTGGCATTCTAAGAGTGCACCCACCCAGCCCCAATACACTAAAGCCTGTCTGGGAGGTGGTCACACCTCCCTGTGACAGGAAACCTATTGTCAGGCCTTCCTCTGCTCAAGCTTGGTTCAGCAGCAGGAGGGCAGACTTGTGTCTGTGGCTGGCAGCATCCATTTTGTGATGCCCAGGTCGAGAAAGCTGGTACCGGGTATACCGGTGCTCCACATAAGTCCCTCTAATAGGGTGGAATCATACCTCCCCCGCCAGTTACTGGTGGGGAGGTATGATTCCAAGGTGTTTGACACCAAACACAACATGTTTCTAAGCATCCGTTTTAAAGTTAGCATTTACCGCGAGGTTATAATGCACTTAAATATATATGGTTGGCTGCATCACAGACAACCCCGGAGAATAGGTTCCGAAGGCTGCAGAGGGGCTCTGCTCATGCAGGGGCACCCTCTCACACAAAACCCAGCACCCTGCCTTCAGGATTGATAAGGCCTGCCATAGGGGTGACTGATAGGTTTATATGTGCAGTGATTTAGAATAGATAAAGGTAACCGATATCTAAGTAAGGGGTGCATGCACCTCCTTACACAGGCTGCAGTAGCAGACCTGTGGTGTCATTTTGAATGGGCTCTCACGGGTGGCACAATACATGCTTCAGCCCCTGGGAGGCCTCTGGGGTACCTATGCCCTGGGTACACGGTGTACCATATACTAGGGACTGATGAGGGTACCCCAGAATCCAATCTGGAGTGTACCTAATGTACATGCAATCAATTTAGGGAGAAAGCAGATAGACTGGGGTCCTGAATAGCAGGATCCCAGTCAGACTAGTCAAAAACCAGCAAAATACCAGAAAGTGGGGGTAACCATGTAGTCAGATTCCACCTTACTACAATGCATCTCTCATTCTGTGGACTAGGGAGAGGACAGCTTTATTTTGTTATTTTGTGGGCTTTGTACCGCAGCATTTACCCGGTGGGTAAGTGCTAAAACACAATTCTACAGCGAGCCAAACCAGGGGGCATATTTATGACATTGTCAGGCAGTGCAGCGCAGCAAGTCACCTTGCTGCGCTGCGCTGCACTGCATGACAGGAAAGGGCAGGAATGCACCATATTTAAGGCAATATGACACATTACTGCCTTTTCCTTTGCACTGGGGCCCATTTGGCTGCCTAGCCCCAACGCAGGCACCCTTGCACTATCAATCAGGGATTTGTGAAGTGCACTACTCACCCGAAAGGGTCTCAAGGCGTGGGGGTGGTGCAGCTCCGCATCAGCTGAAGAGCAAGGTTTTGAGGCTTTTTCTGAAGGCGTGCAGAGTGGGGGAACGTCTGAAGTTGAGCGGGAGTTCGTTCCAGGTCTTTGACGTGATGTAGGAGAAGGCTCTTCCACCCGTTCTGGCTCTGCGGATGCGGTGGGTTTCGGCAAGGGCGAGGTCGGCGGACCGGAGGTTTCTCTTGGGAGCGTGGAAGGAGACTCTTTCGTTGAGGTATTGGGGTCCAATGTTGTGGAGGGATTTGTAGGCATGCGTGAGTAGTTTAAAGGTGACTCTCTTCTAGACGGGGAGCCAGTGGAGCTCTCATAGGTTCTGGGTGAGGTGTTTGTGTCATGGGATCCCGAGGACGAGCCTGGCAGCAGTGTTCTGGATGGTCTGGAGTTTCCGGAGCAGGGATTTGTTGATTCCGGCGTAGTGGGCGTTTCTGTAGGCCAGTCTGCTGGTTATGAGTGCGTGGGTGACGGTCTTTCTGGATTCAGGGGGGATCCACTTGAAAGTCTTTCGAAGGATGCGGAGGGTGTTGAAGCACAACGAGGAGACGGCGTTGATCTGTCGGTTCATGATGAGGGAGGAGTCGAGTATGATGCCGAGGTTCCGGGCGTGCTCCGTGGGAGTACGGGGGCTGCCGAGGGTGGAGGGCCACCAGGTGCTGTCCCATGCAGAGGAGGTAGGTCCAAGGACGAGGATTTCTGTCTTCTCCGAGTTGAGATTCAGACAGCTGCTGCTCATCCAGGATGCAACGTCACTCATTACTTCCTGGAAGCTGAGTTTGGTGCTGTTGGGCTGCCTTGTGAGGGAGAGGATGAGCTGGGTGTCGTCGGCATAGGATACTATGCTGAGTCCATGCTGTCTGACGATGGCAGCGAGGGGGACCATGTAGATGTTTAAGAGCGTAGGACTGAGCGACGATCCTTGGGTTACTCTGCAGTTGATCTCTGTGGGTTCGGAGAGGAAGGGTGGGAGTCTGATTCTTTGGGTTCAGCAGGTGAGGAAGGAGCGGATCCTGTCCAGGGCAAATCCCTGTATGCCGGCGTCATGGAGTCTGGTGGTGAGAGTGTGGTGAGAGACGGTGTCGAAGGCTGCAGAGAGGTCCAGTAAGATGAGGGCTGCCGTGTTGCCCTGGTCGAGGAGGGTGCGGATGTCATCTGTGGTGGCGAGGAGCGCAGTCTCGGTGCTGTGGTTGCTGCGGAATCCGGATTGGGAAGAGTAGAGGATGGAGTTGTCTTCAATGAAGTTCGTGAGCTAGCAGTTGATGATCTTCTCTCTGACTTTAGCCGCAAAGGGGAGGAGAGAGATGGGTCTGTAGTTTTTGCGGTCCGTTGGGTCTGTGGAGAGCTTCTTGAGGAGGGGCTTGACTTCTGCACGTTTTCAGTCGTCGGGGAATTCGAAAGTTGCATTGATGGTGCGTTGTAGCTTGGGTGCTATGGCGGTGGCGGCTCTGTGGAAAATGTGTGGTGGGCAGGGGTCCGTGGGGGCTTCTGAGTAAATGCTCTTCATGGTTGTGGCGGTGTCTTCGGAGGTGACCGCGGTCCAGGCGGAGATAATAGGCTGGCTGGCATTGCTGGGGGTGGGAGTGGTTTCAGCGTCAGGTGTCTGTTCATTGAAGTTGTTGTAGAGGGACTTGATCTTGCGATGGAAGTAAGATCTGAGTTTGTTGCAGAGGTCCAGGGAAGGGGTGACATCCATAGCTTTGCTTGGGGGTATGGTGAAATCCTTGATGATGCTGAAGAGTTCCTTCAAGTTACTGGAGTTGGCGAGGATTTTGTCCTGGATAAAGGACTTTTGGTGGCTCTGATGAGTTGGTGGTATTCTGTCATGGCATTCTTGTAGGTGATCCGTGCTTCCAGGGTTTTGGTGTTTCTCTATAATTTGTCGAGATGTCTGCACGTGCGTCTGGTTTCTCGGAGGTCGGTGGTAAACCAGGTGGCTTTCATGGGGCACTGTCTGTCGGAGTTACGGAGGGGGGCAAGCTTGTCTGCGCAGTTGGTGATCCATCTGTGGAGTTCGATGACTGCAGAGTTGACATTGGTGGTGGTGGGTGGGGGTCGTGGTTGAGGGTGGAGTTGGGGTGCTCCTCAGTGATTTTGCTCCATTTCCTTCGCAGGGCGTGGTGTAGGTTTGTGAACGGTGGTTTTTTTGAAGGGGAAGTGTACGCAGCAGTGGTCTGTCCAGAGGGGCTGCGTGGTGTGGCTGAAGCAGATGTTGTTCCCTCCTGCGAAGATGTGGTCGAGGGTGTGTCCTGCCTTGTGGGTGGGGGTGGTGACGAGCTGTTTCAGTCCAATGTTGGTGAGGTTGTACCGGAGGGCAGTGGAGTTGGGGTTGCTGAGGTTGTCGAGGTGGAAGTTCAGGTATCCGAGCAGTATGTAGTACATGGAGGCGATGGCGTGGGGCGTGATGAGGTCAGTGATGGTTGTGGTAAACGTGGTTCGGGGTCCGGGGGGTCTGTAGGCGAGGGTGCTGCACAGGGTCGTTCTGGGGCTGGTCTGGATCAGGAAGTGGAGATGTTCCGTGGAGGACAAGGGGTCATTCGTGCTGGAAGTGGCGAGTAGGAGGGAGTTCTTTTGAGTGATGGAAAGTCCTCTTCCTGGGTGGTCTGGGTGGTCCTTCCTCTGGATCTTGTATCCGTCGGGGATGGCGGTGGCGATGTCAGGGGTGGAGGTGGAGTTGGTCCAGGTTTCCGTGAGGAAGGAGACGTCTGGAGAAATGGTGTTGAGGAGGTCCCAGATCTCTACCGTGTCTTTGTGCAGGGAACGCACGTTGAGGAGGATGCACGTCAGGGGTTTGGGTGCGCTGGTGTCTGAAGGGTGGGCGGTGGCCGTGGGGGTGCGGCAGTTGGAGAAGGTTCGGCGGCAGTGTCAGCAGGAAAACTTGCCTTGGGTGGTGTCCGGTGTCGACAGCTGGCAGTTGTTGTTTCTTCCAGGGTTGAGTACGTGGAGGGTGGCTGAGTCGTAGCGATGGGGAGTCAGAGAACAGGGTCCCTGGCACTGGTCATGGTCGGGTCGCGGACTGGCGCAGACAGGCTTGCCTGTGGCACGCCAGTGGCGTGCCCACTCTGTGAGGCCGCACAGCGCCTGCCATTAAGTAGGGGACAGGGAGGGATCGCAGCTGGGAGTCGGGAGCAGGAACTGGCGGGGGGAGGGGCCGTGGGGGCAGCAGCAGCAGGGAAAAATGGCACAAAAAAGGACCCGGGCAAAAAGGACACAACAAAGCACACTAGAGAAATATAAGAATATAAGCAGGAAGGAATAAAAATAAAAATAAAAACAAGTACAGGAAACAAACAAGAAATAAAGAGAGAGATAAAAACTAATACAGGAGACAGCAGAAAAACAGGCACAGTTATCACAACCAGACAAACCAGCAGGGGCCTTGAACACATATCAGGACGGAGAGGCACAGGGGGCAGTGGCAGCAGCGCAACGACGGAGCTGCGCGTGGGGAGAGCAGAGTTCCCTGACCAGGAGGTCAGAGGTCTTGCTCAACTGCTCGAGCAGCGGCCGCCATTAAATATGGGACAGGGGAGGGATCGCAGCTGGGAGGCAGGAGCGGGAACCGGCAAGGGGGGAGGGGCCACAGGGGCAGCAGCGGCAGGGAAAACGGCACGAAAAAGGACACAACAAGGCACACTTGAGAAAAAGAAATATAAGAATATAAGTACGAAGGAAGGAATAAAAAGCAAAATAAAAATGAGTACAGGAAACAAACAAGAAATAAAGAGAGAGATAAAAACGAATACAGGAGACAACAGAAAAACAGGCACAGATAACACAACCAGACAGACCAGCAGGGGCCTCGAACATCTACCAGGAAAGAGAGGTGCAGGGGGCAGCAGCACAATGACGGAGCTGCGCGAGGGGAGAGCAGAGTTCCCTGACCAGGAGGTCAGAGTACTTGCTCAACTGCTCCCACAGCGGCCGCCATTAAGTAGGGGACGGGGAGGGATCTCAGCTGGGAGGCGGAAGAGGGAACCGGCGGGGGGAGGGGCCACGGGGTCAGCAGCGGCAGGGAAAACAGCACGAAAAAGGACACGGGCAAAAAGGACACAACAAGGCACACTAGAGAAAAAGAAACATAAGAATATAACAAGAAGGAATATAAAGAGAAATAAAAACGAGTACAGGAAACAAACAAGAAATAAAGAGAGAGATAAAAACGAATACAGGAGACAACAGAAAAACAGGCACAGTTAACACAACCAAACAGACCAGCAGGGGCCTCGAACACCTACCAGGAAGGAGAGGTGCAGGAGGTAGCGGCAGCAGCGCAACGACGGAGCTGCGCGAGGAGAGCAGAGTTCCCTGACCAGGAGGGTCAAGCCTGCCTGCGTTGCATGCAGGATTGCTTTTGTGTAGGAAAGGACACTGTGACAGGGTAGGAATAGCGGAGGCCGAACAGGAGAATGACCTAGACTGGTGGTCTGCAATACCTCTATCACCCCCTCTTATCTCCTCGAAACAGGACGAGTGGAGCACCACAAACATAAACGCTGTGGACGAACAGAGCGGCTCCTTTAATTGGGGAAGTTTTGGTGACGGGACTCCACCCCCTCCCCCTGACGTCATGGGATGCCAAGCAATAAGGGACGAGGATACACCCACGGAAGTGTGCTTCGCCACCGGAGAGGAAGAAGGAGTTGTGTCCAGAGAGATCGAGAGCCAAGTGAGACGGGAAGAAGGAGAGCGGAGGACGAAAGACGGCGGTAGACCTCGAGGACTACAGGATACGCCAGGAGGCCAACGACACCACGCTTCGCCGAGCCACGCTCCTGGAGGAGCGTGGCTAAACCAGGTACGAGACCGGTTTACAGGGTGGCTTGGGAGGAGGGACTCCTCTGACTAGACGGGGAGTAGGGAAAAGAGCCGTTCCCGCTTGCACCTTGCCCCTTCACTATCACTTGCGCCAACAATAGTGCTTCACAGGTTGCTTGGAGGTGTTCCCCTCACTACCCTCCCCTTTACATAGTTCCGGATCGGAACCCTCACACGAGTGTTCTTTTCTTTTTCCCCTTCGGAGTTTCAATCCTTCACCACGATCCCCCCCCACAACACCCACCACGGAGAAGACGTATCGCCAGAGACCGGGACACCGGGAGGAGGAACGGACCCGGCCGGAACGACTCCGATCAGGAGGACAGCCCTCCGAACCAGCGACACATACCCCGGATAGACTCACTCTCACTCAAAGACGTGTGTTTGGAAAAATAAAATCATATATACCGAGATCTGGCCACCGACCCGTTATTGCGACCCCGCCACAACTGGTGTCAGAAGTGGGATCACCACCTCTGTCCGTCAGCAACCCAGGGATGGACGCAGTTATACAACACCTGATAACAGGCCAGGAGAAGCTTGAATGGGCAATCGAACGACAGATGTCATCCGCCCAAGCCGATAGGGACGTGTTTAAAAATACCATCACGGCTCAGATGGAGGGACTGCAGAAGATGGTACAGGACCCCGCTGGTCCAGCATCCGGAGACCGAAGAGCTCCAGCACCCGGGCCGTCTGGGATAGCCCTACAGAAATACGTATCCGGAGAAGACCCGGATGCGTTTCTATTAAATTTTGAGCGAGCAGCTAGAGCATGCGGATGGCCTGAAGAGAAGTGGCCGTTCTTTCTGGCCCCCCTCTTGACAGGCGAAGCACAAGCCGCCTATCAAGTAGCCAATGCTACGGGCACTACCCCCTATCAAACAATAAAAGAAGTTATACTGGACCACTTAGGCCTAGATGCTGAAGCCTATAGAGTACGGTTCAGAAAGGAGAGGGGACTACCAGGAGAAAATCCAAAAACCCTTTTCTTTCGTCTCAAGATGGCCGCAGATAAATGGTTGAAACCAACCACCAGCTCCAAAGAAGACATTATGAACCGTGTGTATTTGGAACAATTTATGGAAGCCCTCCCCTACGGAACGCAGAGATGGCTAAAACAACACACGCACCTAACCCCCGAGCAAGCCATCGAGATGGCCACGACGTATTCTCGAGCACAGCCCAGGAACACAGTATGGGAACCTGAGAGACCCCATAAACAGCCCCCCCCTAAGCTGGACAGGAAATACCAAAAACCCCTGGTCGATCATGCAAAACCTCGAACATATAAACCAGACATCCCCAGCTTCAGGGGTACACAATGTTTTGAGTGTGGGGATTGGGGCCATATCTCTAGGCTGTGCCCGAAACGTAAACCAGCGGAGGAACCTATGGAAGTGGGCTACATCCCTAGGTCGGTCCTATACAGTGCTGAGATGGGCTCCGCATTCTACGTAAGTGTACGTGTTAATGGGAGGGTGGTAAGGGCTCTATTAGACTCCGGCTGTAAACAATCGGTTATTCAGAAAGGCCTCATCCGTCCCTCCCAATACATTCCAGACACAATAGTACACATAAGATGCGTCCATGGAGACATTAGACCGTACCCTCTAGCGAGAGACACTATCTCACCAATGCCTGGATCTCCCTGCAAGGCACGAGTGGGGGTGTTAGAAACCCTGCCCGAAGAGCTGATCCTAGGGACAGATAACCCAGATTTTCTAGACCTCTTTTTCAACAACGTAGGGAGACAAAAACGACACCAGAGCCCCCCCCAAGCAGCCCTTATCACTCCAGATCCTTGGGTTCTTGACAGGAGTTTTAAGTTTGCACAGGCCAATGATGCCACTTTGTTCAACGCCTGGGAAGCCGCCCATGTAAACCTCAATACCCCTTCAGCTTCCTACCCCGGATTCTTGATCAAAGAGGGGCTGTTGTATCGAAAAGGAACAGCCAACGATCCTCCCCAACTTCTCGTCCCCAGTCCTTCAGGGAACAGGTACTATTCTTTTCGCATACTCACCTCGCAGCTGGACACATGGGCGCAGAAAAACCACCCAAGCCGTCCTCAGACATTTTTATTGGCCAGGCATATATAAGGATGTAAAAGAACATTGCCAATCGTGTGCGATATGCCAGAAGAAGAACCTGTATCGTCCTCCAGCCGTTCCCCTCCAACCTCTACCAATCATAGGGAGTCCGTTTGAACGATTGGGTATGGACTTAATCGGACCCCTTCCCAAAACCCTGAAAGGGAACCAGTACGCCCTGGTTATTGTAGACTACGCCACAAGATTCCCTGAGGCTTTTCCGCTCAGAGCCCCCACTACCAAGAACATAGCAGACAAGCTCTTGGAATTCTTCTCTAGGGTGGGATTCCCGAAGGAAATCCTAACGGATCAAGGCACACCGTTCATGTCACGAATGATGAAAGAGGTCTGCCGCTCCCTAAACCTACATCAACTCCGGACCTCAGTCTACCACCCACAAACAGACGGACTCGTAGAGAGGTACAACAGAACGTTAAAGACCACACTAAAGAAGATGTTGACTCTCGAAGGAAAAGACTGGGATCAACTATTACCGCTCGCATTGTATGTCCTAAGAGCCCAAAATCAAAGTAGTCTGGGCTGTTCTCCGTTCGAGATGGTGTACGGCAGACAGCCCAGAACACTATTGGAAATGACCAAAGAAGCCTGGGAGAAAGAAGAAGAAGAGGAAAGGAAATCCCTCCTAGACTACACCCAGCGACTGAGGTCCCGAATAGGGAAACTAAGGGATCTGGCTTATTCGAATCTCGAGAAAAGCAGAGATCGACAAAAGAAGTGCTACGACAAAGGGAAGAAATGGAGGACTTTGTCTATCGGAGACTGGGTGCTGGTACTACTCCCTTCCGCTACGAAGAAATTTCAAGCCGAATGGCTAGGTCCCTACAAAGTGGTGGGGGTCTTTGGCAAGACCACATACCAGATTCAGATGTCCCCAAAGAAGAAACAGACATATCACATCAATATACTAAAGAAATGGTTGGGACCCTTGCCCAGGGATACTCACCTGACGATACCCACCTCGGAGTCGGGAAGTACCACCCTAAATCACCTAGTGATAAATGAAGAACTGCCAGATAAAGAAAGAGCTGACCTGTTCGAGACTTTGCTACCATTGTCTCCCCTTTTTTCGGACCTCCCAGGGAAAACTACACTGGCAGAACATAGGATTGAGACCCAACCTGGGAAAACAATCAAACAGAGGCCATATAGGATACCAGCCGCAAAAAAGGCTGCTGTAAATCGGGAAGTACAAGAGATGTTGCAGTTAGGGGTTATCCGCCCCTCTACAAGTGACTGGGCGTCCCCGATAGTGATGGTCCCTAAACCGGACGGATCTACCCGCTTTTGTATGGACTTTCGAGCATTAAATGCCATTTCCACTTTTGATGCGTACCCTATCCCCAGAGTCGACTATCTTATCGAAAAGTTAGGTGAGGCCAAATACATAACAACGTTCGACCTAACGAAAGGTTATTGGCAGGTCCCTTTGCGAGAAGAGGACCGGAAAAAGACTGCGTTTGCAACTGACGAAGGCTTATATGAATTTAATGTCCTCCCGTTTGGTCTGCATGGCGCCCCGGCCACCTTTCAAAGACTTATGAACACCGTACTCCATGGGTTCCCTTCCTTTTGTTCAGCCTACCTTGACGATATCGTGGTCTTCAGTGCCACATGGAATGAACACCTGGAACACCTGCGAACGATCCTCCGTGCCCTTGGGCATGCAGGACTACATATCAACGCCAAGAAATCACGAGCGGCTTACCAGAAGGTGAAGTACCTGGGATATGTCTTAGGACAAGGAATGATAGCCCCACAGGCTGAAAAGGTGCGAGCGATCGCTGACACTCCCTTTCCCTCCACAAAAAGGGAGCTACGGGCATTTCTCGGGTTACTGGGGTATTATAGACGTTTTGTCCCCCAGTTTTCGGAGATAGCCGCCCCTCTGACAGACGTTCTACGAAAAGAGGTCAGACCCCAACGGCTAGCACATCCCACCAGGGAGATGCAGGAGGCGTTCATGAAGCTCAAAGATACCATTACCACAAGCCCTGTTCTGGCCTCTCCGGACTTTAACAAAACCTTCATCTTACACACAGACGCCTCTAATCATGGGTTAGGAGCGGTGTTGTCCCAGGTCGCTGACGACGGGGCTGAACACCCTGTGTTGTACGCTAGTAGAAAACTATTTCCAAGGGAAGCTAAGTACCCCACCATAGAGCGCGAATGCTTGGCAGTAAAGTGGGCAGTTGATAAGTTGCGATACTATCTAGAGGGTCGCCCCTTCATACTGTATACAGATCATGCTCCCTTGCAGTGGATGTGCAGGTCCAAATCGCAAAATCCAAGGGTTCTCCGCTGGTTCCTGTCATTACAGCCATTTTCCTTTGAGGTTCGACACAAAAAGGGGATAGACAATGGGAGCGCTGACTATCTGTCCCGGGTCTTTCCTCTCCCCGATCGGGAGAATCCTGGGGTGGGGGAGTGTGACAGGGTAGGGATAGCGGAGGCCGAACAGGAGAATGACCTAGACTGGTGGTCTGCAATACCTCTATCACCCCCTCTTATCTCCTCGAAACAGGACGAGTGGAGCACCACAAACATAAACGCTGTGGACGAACAGAGCGGCTCCTTTAATTGGGGAAGTTTTGGTGACGGGACTCCCCCTGACGTCATGGGATGCCAAGCAATAAGGGACGAGGATACACCCACGGAAGTGTGCTTCGCCACCGGAGAGGAAGAAGGAGTTGTGTCCGGAGAGATCGAGAGCCAAGTGAGACGGGAAGAAGGAGAGCGGAGGACGAAAGACGGCGGTAGACCTCGAGGACTACAGGATATGCCAGGAGGCCAACGACACCACGCTGCGCGAGCCACGCTCCTGGAGGAGCGTGGCTAAACCAGGTACGAGACCGGTTTACAGGGTGGCTTGGGAGGAGGGACTCCTCTGACTAGACGGGGAGTAGGGAAAAGAGCCGTTCCCGCTTGCACCTTGCCCCTTCACTATCACTTGCGCCGACAATAGTGCTTCACGGGTTGCTTGAAGGTGTTCCCCTCACTACCCTCCCCTTTACATAGTTCCGGATCGGAACCCTCACACGAGTGTTCTTTTCTTTTTCCCCTTCGGAGTTTCAATCCTTCACCACGATCCCCCCCCACAACACCCACCACGGAGAAGACGTATCGCCAGAGACCGGGACACCGGGAGGAGGAACGGACCCGGCCGGAACGACTCCGATCAGGAGGACAGCCCTCCGAACCAGCGACACATACCCCGGATAGACTCACTCTCACTCAAAGACGTGTGTTTGGAAAAATAAAATCATATATACCGAGATCTGGCCACCGACCCGTTATTGCGACCCCGCCACAGACACCTTCCTGCAAAAAAACAATCCTGGGAGGAATGCAGCACACATGGAAAGAGGAAGTAACAAGGAGAATTAAAGATATTTCTCCCTGTTACACCTCTTCTAGGAAGGCGTACCTTTTTTGGCGCATTCCTAGGTTTACCAGTTCTAGTAAATTTGGGACTGTGTGAAAAACATTGGGAGTTGTGTGGGAACACTCACTCAATGCCCATGGAACACCTCCCTATCATAGAATAAGGTAACACAGTAAAATGTGCTGGATTGCTTTACTCAAGATGTATGTAGCCACTCAGGGCCTGCAAGGTAGGCTTGCGTGGCTTCATAAATCTCATTCCTGAGTAGCGCTGCTCTTGCTCCACGTTGCGTGGTGCAAGAGCGATTCAGCGGAGCTCATCAACATGCCCCCAAGAGGTAGATTTACAAACATTTTGCGCTGGGTTAGCAAAACAAAAGTGAACACAAAATGTGTTTTCCTAATTTACTTTCCAGTGCAAAACTTGTTTTGTGCTAGAAAGTACCCTGAAAGTAACGCAAAGCAACAAAAGCACTGCTTTGCGTTACTTAGTGACATTGGGCGTTACATGGGTGATACATGGGGGTTCCCATGCAACCACCCTTGCCTTATTTTACGCAAAACCCTGTCTGCAAACAATAGTAGATGGGGTTTAGCACCAAAAGTTAATGCCATTTGAAAGCAGGCGTTAAGAAGAGAAATGTTTTAATTTTTCCTTTTTTCCGACTTTGCCTGCACTGTGCCGCACATATACAAATTAGGGCAGGTTTTAAAGTGTGTCTCCGTACATTATTTTGTACTGGAAGGGTACGGTTCCAGTCCAAATCCTATGGTAGATCAGGCACGCACCCTGGCACTATGGCACTAAGGTGGGTGTCTGGCGCACAGCCGCTGAAATCAGTGCCGGGGCTAGGAAGAGGGGAGAAGAGTGCCATATCTCTGTAGCTATGGCGCTCTCCTGCTCCCTCCCTGTCGTGCAGCACAGCGAAGCACAGCATTTTTTAGGCTGCTGTGCTGTGTTCCGTGCCTTTTCTGAAAATCTGGGCCAAAGTGTATTAATTCTGATTGATAGTGGAGGAAAAATCCAAGTTTACAGGGACTGTCTGTATTTCAGCAGATTAGTTTCTGCACCAAGAGAGAGTGGCAGGCCATCCCATATGTTGGCAGCGGCTACTGAGACAGCCCTGTGCCCAAGAGAGCCACGAGTTACCCTGGGCATCTAAGGCAGCGAGGAGCTTTGTACCAGTTAAAAAGATAAGAAAGGGGGGGCGGCTAATATCCAATAGAGTTTCATGTACAAGACACGGAGATTTAAAAATAATCTGCTCCCTTAATGGAAGCCAGTGCAAGGAGAGCAGGGCTGGGGCGAGGACACTGCTGCTCTTCAGCACCAACATGAGTCTGGCTGCGGAGCTCAGAGCCAGCTGAGGTTTTTGTGCATTCTTATCGGGGTACATTGGGGTACATCAAAGTACAACATACTGCAGTACTGCAAGCAGTGCAGTGGTACAACATTAGAACTTTGCGAGAAAAAGTAATAAATGGTAGAGTCTGTTTCAGGATGAGCAACTGAAAAAGGCAACAAGGGAGCTCTGTGTTAATTTGATTGGACAGGTTAAGTTCAGAATCAAATTTTACACCGAAATTTCTTACGCAGGACGTGAGCTTGGGCTTAAAGACTGAGGGTCTCATTTACTTATTTTTGGCGTAGAGCAGCGCCGCAAGCCTTCCTGCTGTGCGGCACTACGTCACAAGACAAGGGCAGGAATGTGCCGAAGCTATGAGATACGGCACATTCCTATCCTATTCCACTGCACTGGCGCACAAACGGCTGCCATGCGCCAATGCAGGCCCACTTGCACCATGGTGCAAGGGTGCCTGTTTTGAAATCAGGTTCTTTTTGTGGGGGAACGGACACCTTCCTTCACAAAAACAACCCTTACACCATCCCTGGGGAGGCACAGGGCTTTGACGCATTCCCATGTTTGCAGCATGTTGTAAATCTGGGAATTTGTCAAATGCCATGGGTGTTCTGTGGGAACACCCACCTTAATGCCCATGGCATGCCTCCCCATCGCAGTGTGAGGCAACACAGCGACTTGTGCTGCGTTGCCTCACTCCATATCTTCCAGGCCATAAAAAGCAATGCAGGGTGGCTTTTCGTGGCCTCCTAGATATGGCTCTGCAATGTACGTCACCGGAGCATCATTAAAAGTGACGGTAGTGCACGGGGCTTGTAAAAGAACCCCTGAGGCCAGAAGGAGATCTGCAACCGTAGATGCTCTCACGGGCAGAAGGATTTCTGTCTCATCACTATTCGGTTTTGTTTTTAGTTCAAAGAATGTTATTTCTTTTATATAGACACACACATAAAGGAAAAGCAAACAATGGTGAATAATCTACTGTGAAATATACCAAGGACATATTTGTGAGATGATGCCATCAGATACACCTCTAGAAGTTCAATAGCTTATTTTGTCAAACACTTGTTGCATTGCAACATGGACACATCAACATAGGAAAGAAAACATGTCCCTAGAAAACATTAGGGTACACAATCCAGCCTTGGTCTTCCTCTAACCAACAGTTATGGAGCAAGTTAGATGAGTACCTAGTGTAAACAAACCCGCCTTGAAGAATATCCTTACACATACTAGTCCTTCATGTGTGTAGTAATTCACTCCAGAGCGGTTTCTTTGAAAGGTGAATTTATTAGTTGAGAGACTACACAGCTGTGGATCGTCACCTGCCATGAACAGCCTGGCAGCAGTACAAGCAGTTACAGAGACAGCACTTTGAATGATAACATTCTCAGGATTCACAAGATACTGTGACATCACAGCATCAGCAGAGCAGCATCTTAGAATACAACATGCCTCCCTTTCTCCAACCAAATTAACAGAATTAAGAAACAACAAATACAAAACAGAATAAAGTACTAAGCAAAAAAAGAAAGTGACTGGTTAAGAGAGAAGGTTAATCAAGAAACCTTCTGGGTGTAACTATTACTCTGGAACTTTTCCTACGTTCAAGAGGAACAGATGGAAAGCAATCCTCTTGACCATTTAACATGGGACTATGTCTTGTTTTGACAACTTTAGAAAGATTCCACCAATGACCTCCTTCCACTTGGACAGAACTGTTACCAATCTTGATGACCTTGATAGGTTCACCATATTTACACTTCCCTTTCTTGGTGTGCACAGGAATCTTAATGCGAACAAAATCACCGGCACAAAGGGAAACAACCTTGGCTCCTTTCTTTTTGTCAAACCAAACCTTTTGCTTAGTTTGGACAGTTTCAGAGTTAATTTTAACAATTTCCATTAGAGACTCAACATCAGACTCAGATCTCAACCATCTCCTCATCCACGCAGGCCTGAAACACGTATTGGCCCTCCTTCCCCTCAGAAGCTCGACCGGGGAAACTTTAGTAGATGAGTGGGGAGTTGTCCTGTAAAACCAAAGCATACTCTCTAACGATTTTTCAACATCATGGTGACCACTCACAGCCCACCTAACACACTCACCCACAACCCGATTCATTCTTTCCACAAGTCCATTGGTCTGTGGGTGATAGAGAGAGCTCTTCAGATGTTTTACACTATTAGAGGTCAAGAAGAATTCAAATTCTTCACTCACAAATTGAGATCCATTGTCTGACACAAGGAACCGGGGAAACCCTTCTCTCAGAAAGACCTCCTTCAAAAACTTGATGACACTAGTGGAACTGGCTTCTCTGACCAACTTAATCTTAGGCCATTTTGAAGCATAATCCATCAAAACTATAATGTACCTCTTTCCCATGGGTAAGACCTCATAAGGCCCCATGACATCAACAGCCAGTTTGACCCAGGGTCCAGAAGGACACTCAATTGGTAAAAGAGGAGGAGTAGTAACCTTGAAATTTTTCTCAGCCGAGCAACATACAGGACAGTTTTCCACCATAACACCAATTTCAACATCCATACTTGGCCACCATAAATCTTGACGAACACGTCGTTTTGTGAGGGTGGAACCCAAATGTCCCTCATGAGCTTTTTTGATAATGATGGGCCTTATAGAATGGGGCGGAATAAGTTTGTCACACCTCATGAGAAGACCGTCCTCTAATGAAATTTCAGATTCAATCTTCCAGAAAGGCCGTAAAAGAGAAGACAAAGCCCTTTCTCTAGGCCACCCCTCTCTGACAAACTTACACACTTGTTGGAGAAGATCATCTTCTAATAAAGCCTTCCTCCATTTATCTTCAGACCCAAGAGCAAGATCAGAGATATCTATGGAGGCCACAAAACAATCTTCCGCATCCTCCTCATTCAGTTCTTGAAAGCTGATTCCTTCACAACAATCACTGCTTTGAGGGAAACGAGAAAGAAAATCTGCCCTCCCATTTTTCCCACCAGAAATGTGTGACACATCAAATTGATATTGTAGGAGCTTGCTAATCATCCTGGTAATCCTGGGGGTACAACACTTACTGGGACCGGAACCCAAGATGGAAACTAAAGGTTTATGGTCCGTAATAAGTTTGAAACGCTTTCCCCACACATAAGGGCGATATTTTTCAATGACCCACAAACAAGCAAGTAACTTCTTCTCAATAACCGAATATTGGACCTCAGCACATCTTAACACTCTGGATGCAAAAGCAACAGTGTTTTCTCTGTCACCACAACTTTGTGTGAGAATGGCCCCTAATCCAACCTGACTAACATCTACAGCAATACAACAGGGTAAATCAGGGTCAAATGGAGCGAGAGCATCACTGTTCTTAAGGGATGACTTGACAGCATTGAATGCAGTGTCACACTCTGCGGACCAATCAAACTTGACACCCATTTTAAGCATGTTACTAATAGGACGGACAACTGAGGCGTAATTAGGAATAAATCTGGAATAGTATTCGAATAAACCTAGCAGAGACTTGACACCGGTCTTGTCCTTGGGTACAGGAGCATTAGAAATGGCATCAATAAGACCCTGTCTGGATTTAATGCCCTCATGTGAAAGCAGATGACCGAGATATTCAATCTCTTTACAAAGGAACTTACATTTTTCAGACTTTAGAACAACACCATTTTTTTTGAAAATATTGAGTACTTTTCTGAGGATACTGTCGTGTGAGTCGTTGTCTTTGGCATGAATAAGGACATCGTCTTGAAAGACAAGCACCCCTTCAACCCATCTCAGCAAATTCTGCATGACCCTCTGGAACACAGACGCAGCGGAGGTGAGCCCAAAAGGCATCCTCCGATAACGAAAAGTTCCAAGATGGGACACAAAAGCAGTGAGAGAGCGTGAGTCAGGATGCAACTCAATCTGGTGATATGCGCTAGCCAGATCTAGCTTTGAAAACACATGAGAACCCTTGACACTGGTGAATAAATCCGTGATTCTAAGCAGAGGATGTGAGTCTACCCAGATCTCTTTGTTGAGGGATCTGAGGTCAACGCACACGCGCAATTGCCCATAACGTTTGCGAGCTACAACCAGTGGTGACAACCATAGAGATGACTCCGTTGGTTCGATGATACCTCTGTCACATAGACCTTTGAGCTCTTTATTTAAATCATCTCTAATACTAAACGGGACACTCCTGAGTTTGTGCTTAACTGGCATAGCACCATCTCTTACAATAATTTTATGCTTGAACCCTGATATTTTTCCAAGAGTTTTACCAAAAACAGAAGGAAACTCGACTTTCCATTTGATACCTTCGTCTTCACATGTAACAAGCATAACCTGCTCTTTTGTTCCAGGCTTGAGTACCACACCAAACAGGCCCTGGTGGAACCACCCAAGAATGTTCAACCCCTTGACAGCAACGTAAATTGTTCCTCTGATCCTTCTACCTTTAAACATCAAGATATCCTCAATGAAACCAACAAGCTCAATTTTGCGTCCCTCATAAGAGACAGGAGAATGATCTGGAGGAAATAACTCCCTGTCACCCCATGTTTCAGTGAACAACTTTTGAGTTATCATGGTTGTTCTGGCACCAGAATCCACCAACAGTTGTAGTTTTTTTATCTCCAACAAGAATCTCAACAATGGGGTCGACACACATGGAGGGATTCCCAGTCAGAGGTTCACTTGTGACATCACTTGAAGCAGAATCATCCATAACAACAGAGATGACTTAAGGATCGGAATCATCATCTGACTCCATAACACAAGCTACACTCTTCTTTTGGAATCTCTTCTTCAGACAGACTTTAGAATAGTGACCCATTTTTTTACAAAAATTGCACATAACATTAGTAGCAGGACATTTGCCACCCTTGGTGTGAGGAACACTACCACATCGGAGACACATGTTGTTGGGAATGGTGACATCTGATTTGGATATGATTGGATTATTGGTACTATTTTTAACAAACTTGTCTTTAGATTTGTAAGCGACTCCAATGGCATTTACATTCTCAACGGGTTTCTCATCAAGTTCCTTAAGAGAAACTTGTGAAATTTCGATGCTTTTTGCAACTTTAATCGTCTCATCAAGAGACGGGTTTCCCATCGCAAGTAGTTTCTGTCTTATATGCTTATCCCTGCATTGGCAGACGAATTGGTCTCTGATGAGTTGTTCAGTAAAGTTCTCGAAAATACAAACTGAAGCCAACCTCCTAAGAACAGAGATGTAAGCATCGACGACCTCCCCATCAGTTTGCTTCCTTTTAAAGAATTTGTGCGTTAGGACCATTAAACTGGGTTGTTTGTCGAAGCGAATTTTGAGTTTTTGTACAGCTGTTAGGTATTCATCCAAAACTTCATTGACATTGGGGACCAATTCTCTATTTATATAAAAAAATTCAATTATCCATTTAGCCATGTGCACACAGTAATCCTGGTCTAGTAGGAGCTTCCGTTCAAACGACCATGTCGTCTGGGGTCGGGAGTAGCCTTTGACTGGCAATTCTACAATTAATGGATTATGATCCGATATTATCTTTGGATGCAGCTCTATACTAACCTGTTCAGCCGTTTGGCTTGAAATGAAAAAATAATCCAGACGGACAAGTTTATTATGAGGCGCCGAAAAAAAAGTGTACCCAGGATCCCCCTGCCTGTGCCTAAACCAGACATCAGTTAGTCCATGCTCCCTATTAAGTCCCTGTAATGCCTTAAAAGTCCTACCCTTTCTTCCCTGATACGGGAGGTAACCAGAAAGGTTGAAACTACTATCAAGATGAATATTAAAGTCACCACAAGGGACTAGTGGGGAGGGCCAAAGGGCCAATTCTATACTTAGAAAATTCAGAACTTCAGGATCATCTGAATTCGAGCCATACACTGAGCAAATTGAGACCGGGGAGCCTGTAGTTGCCCCAGTGATTACTCCCTCCACAATCACCCACCGCCCTAATTTATCCTCCTTGATTCGCTTGCAAGTTATCATACCATGCTTGGCTAGAATAGCTACCCCCCGTGTGTTAGTACCATGTCGTGTACTAGCCAGTAGTTCCAGTCCCAGATCCTTTAACCACCCCCTATTATTCCAAGTGATGTGGGTTTCTTGCAGACAAAGCACCTCTATCTTCATGTATCGAATAAGCTTGGCCAGGAAGACTCTTTTCTTCCTGTCATTGAGACCACAAGCATTTAAGGAGCAGATTCGAATTTGGCCCTTTCTATCCATAGTATTTATGAATTACCCGCATTTTAACGCTGTTCACAAAATCATGCAGCCGACTCAAAAAAACATCCCACAAAAACCAGTTAAGAATGTTCCACAAAACACTGTTCAATACCTTCATACCGCCAGAAAGTGATTGCCATGACCCAACAAATGAAACAAAAATAGTGCCTCCCCTCCCCCCACCCCGCCCCCCTCCCCGCTAGGTCCCCTCCTCAACCCCCCCTTCCACCCGACCCCCCCCAGCCACCCACCACATAAGGCAAAGGGACCAAGGTCCCTGGTGATGGAGAGCTAGACCATACCCCCTTCCTCCCAACTAACCCTCCCTTCAGTGAAATATCCAAAACAGAGAGTGCTGCACCCCCCCGTCTGAAATTCTAAAGCCTTACAATCATCACACCTTTTCCGGCACCTTCGACTACAGCTACAGCTACAGTGATAACATAAATTCTTTAGCTAGCACTTCAGACTGAAAAAAGTGTGTTTGCCCCTGAGATACCACCTTCAATTTGGCAGGGTTGAGCAGAAAGACCTGAACCCCTTTGGCTTGGAACTGAGGTATTAATTGGCGCAATTGCCACCTTTTCTCAACAGTCGCCTGACAGAAGTCCGGCCGGACAAAAAAGTCGCAACCCTTGCCCACCCTTTTTCGGTCAGGTCTGGCCAAGTCATACAGTGCCTCACGAGCCAAAAAATTGTTAAGACAGATCAAGATAGCCCGTGGCCGATTGTCAGCTTTCCCCCCTTTTTTCCCCCGTAAGTTGAAAGGGAATCGATGGACCCTCTGCAGTTCGGTTTTCCAGTCCCAGTGTTTAAGCTCTGGAAATGCCTCTTCAAATAGTTCGATAACAAACTGCCGGGCATCCGTGCCCTCCTTCCCCTCGGGTATACCCAAGATTCGCAGATTATTTCTTCTTGCCCGATTTTCCAAGTCGGTCAGTTTCCACACTGTGTCATCCCTCAAGGCTTTCATCGACTCGATCTGATTTTTTTGAGCCGTCAACTCATCTTCTAACAGGGAAATTCTGGTTTCGGCTTCCCCCATTCTCACCGCAAAGATAGAACAGGTCTTTGCCATTCTACGTATGGAATTTTGAAGTTTACGACACGCACCCTGGGTGCGAGAGCTTTCAGCTCTTGTCTCCTCCCGATGAGCCATAATACTCTGGTATACCGTAGTAAGTGTAATTTCTTCAGGTCCACTAGAGTCTACATGAGCCATTCCAGAGCGTATACTCACATCCAGCACTTTCTTTCCATCCAGCTCTGGTGAGAAAGAATAATCCCATGTCATTAAGCCACCGGCAACCGGAATCTGGTCAGGGGCAGTGATTTGATCTTTTAATTTACGCACAGTCCCAAGATTATACGCTGTCTTTTCACTGTCCTCTTCCCAATGCAGGCTGCTAATGTCGCTCTCATCCTCGGCCCAATCTTTACCAGAGATATCGTCTCCTGAGGAATTAGAATGATCCGACATTGAATAAAATTTGTCCATCAATTCCTCCTCTTTAGTTAATCCTGAGGCGGCATAGAAATCCTGAGGTGTATAAACATTACTTTCCAAGCAGCCATCCCCTGAATCAATATTATTCTGGCCAATACTAGAAGGGACTCCATCTCCCATAATGCCTTGATCCTGCCGTTGGAACGCTATACCGTCAGTTGCCACCGGGGGGCTATCCTTAGACAGTAGAGTCTCTCGTCCATCAGCCTGTCCGCTGCCACCAGACAGACTGTCTTCCTTCCCGGGCTCACAGGCATCTCCCGACTCTATAGTCACGGTAGTTTCCGTGGCCGGAGCATCCACATTCCGTGTGGCATCCAGCATGGATATGGGGGGGTCTGCAATGCCAGATAATGACGGTCCGGTTGTTGTGACGGGAGCTGACGGGAGCCCTTCCACCAGCCGCCGGGTCCCGCAATGACCGGCTCTTCGCACTTTGAGCTTTGAAGAGAGCAGGGACCGTCTGCCGTCCTCGAGCAGAAACACTATTTTTCCTGCTTTGAGCCTCTGCCCCCGATACTCCGGACGGTGTTCCCACGGCAGCTCTGGATACTACAGTCTCTTCCATCCTTCCATCGTCCACGGTGGGCTTCCCTAGATTTCCAGAGCATACTGGGGGCCCACGAGCCTTGCTGCCCCTGGTAACTGCTTTCGGCGGCATCGGGAACAACAAAAAAGTAAGTGAAGCAGGAGGAGGAATCCGAATAGATGTACTTCCCGCCGCCAGTCTAGAGGGTAATGGAATCCCCCACAGCCAAAGCCACGAGCGCCAAATCATTTAGTGGGGAAAATAAAGAAGGTCCACTTGACTGCCATGCAGCATAATTCTTAAACAGCCAGAAGGGAGATTAGTGGTGAAGGGGTAGCCTGGTCAGCTCACTCGGCCAGTAGTGCGGCCGCCATCTTGCCTCGCAATTATAGTTTGGGATGCTTTTAAAGCTGCCGTGAGGGGCGAGACCCTGAGTTTCTCACTGTATAAACAAAGGGCGGTACAGGAAAAGATTAAAGGTTGGGTGGAACAGCTTAGGTCGGCCGAGGCAGAACTCATGAGGGAAATAAGGGATACCCAAAACATCGATGATAGTTTGCAGCTTATTGCGGTAATAAAAGCCAGGATACATCAATATTTTGGGGAGGAACTTGCTAGCAAATATGTACAGCACCGGGCGGAGATATATGAGTATGGGGAAAGCTTGGGGAGAATGTTGGCAAAACGAATACAACAGAGGGGAGTCTCTAATAGAATTTGCAGGATTAAAGATCACTTGGATCAGGTTCAGAACTCCCCGGACGCAGTTTTAAAGGTATTTCAGGGATTTTATCAACAATTATACTTAGAGGGGAGGGAGGTGGCTGTAGATTTGGTGGAAGACTACTTTAGGGATTATGAAACAGTTAAAGTCATGCCGGAACAGAATGAGACTCTTTTAGCCCCGATTACCTGGGATGAGATCGAGCTTGCAATAACTTCATTATCTGCTGGTAAGGCGGTGGGCCCGGATTCATTACCTTTAGAATTCTACCGGACATTTCGCCAAGCATTGCGAATTGACTTTGCGTCAATATTACAACTGGCTCAAAAAGGCCAGACGCCTGATTCCTGGCGGGAAACTACCATAGTTGTTTTTAAAAAAAGATAAACCCGAATTAAGCCCATCATCTTACAGGCCTATTTCGCTTATTAATGCTGATAGCAAGATTTATTCAAAAATC
This sequence comes from Calotriton arnoldi, assembly GCA_963921515.1. NCBI lineage: Eukaryota > Metazoa > Chordata > Amphibia > Caudata > Salamandridae > Calotriton > Calotriton arnoldi. The sequence continues at coordinate 78,669 of CAWUFW010020090.1, forward strand.
ATTGCTTTACGGCTGGGTTCGATTATTACTCCATTGGTCTCTTTGCGGCAACACGGGTTTATCCCCGGTCGGGATACCACTGACCATGTTAGGCGAGCTATTTCCTTATTTGATTGGGCTCAGGCTACGGGGTCACCTCTCGGGATGATCCTGCTGGACGCTGAGAAAGCGTTCGACAGGGTCTCCTGGAGGTTCCTCTGGACCGCCCTTCAATGGAAGGGATTCCATACTGACTTTATTCAATCAATACAGGCACTCTATTCGTCCCCTAAAGCACGAATACGTATATCTGGACAGGTATCCAATGTATTTAGTATTAGTAGAGGTACTAGGCAGGGATGCCCTTGTTCTCCGCTGCTATTTTCGTTATATATTGATCTCTTCCTTAACAAACTGGACGCTAATACGGATATCAGAGCAGTAACAGTAAATAACTGCGAGTATAAAACATTAGCATATGCTGATGACATTGCGATATTTACGACCAATATAAATTATGCTCTTCCGGCAGTGAAGCTTGAGGCTCAACAATTTGGGTCGGTTTCGGGGTACAAATTAAACATTGAAAAAACTCAGATTCTACATACTGGAAGTGTGCCCTCGGCAGATGTCCCCACCGTTTCAGTAGCTACTTATCTGGGGGTGAAGATTTCGGCAGATGTGGCATGTATACCGGAGCTAAATATTCTGCCAGTAATTGGTGAGGTTAATAAAACATTGGAGAGATTGGACCATTTACATTTATCAATGCATGGTCGTTGTAATGTCATCAGAATGTCAATCTTTCCGAGGTTTTTATATTTGTTTCGGACTATACCTCTAGAATTTCCGACACTTTGTATAGCAAAAGCAGAAAGGGTATGCTTTAGATTCTTATGGGGGTATCGGAGATGTAGAAGGGCTAGTAAATGGATGATCTTACCAAGATTGAGGGGCGGGTGGGGTGTGCCTAGCCTTCTTCTTTACCATTGGTCTGCACTTCTACAACATATGGGGATACTGCTGGTAGGGGCTAAGGCAAAAGTGCCGGTTGCCGTTAGGCCAACTATTTATGAAATAGCACTTGGGGTGGAGGCTAGGCAATGCTTAGTTAAAATTTTAGAGCCAAGCTACTATAAAAAGACCAAATTCAAAATTATTCTGGCAGCCTTCTCAATCTGGAGAAAGATACGACGCAGGTTTAGGATCCCTAATATCAATGTATATACTCCCTTCTCCTCACCCGGTCTTTTACCATCGATATTTCAAGATCAAATTACGCTTAGGTGGGGGAACTTTGGCATTGATTCTCTCGGGGATATGTGCTTCGAAGGCCAAATTGCCTCTTTCTCTAATTTACAGGAGAGATTTGGACTTTTTAAAAGAGATTTTTTTAAGTTTTTGCAGATTCGTAGTTTTTTGTGTAAGGCTATGCAGCAGTCGCGATTAAATGTGGGGGAAATTGCTGTAGTGGATGCAATTGAGAATAGATCCCGGATTGGGAAAATTTATCAATTATTTCTGGAAGGTCTCCCTGATGACTTGAGTACTCAAAATACTACATGGGAGAGGAAGTTTGGTTTAGATTGTGTGGATCTAGAGAGATCATTAGAACTAGCCAATCAGATTGTAATTACGGGTAGCTTGAGGGCCCAACATTTCATGTCTGTCTTCGACTTATACTACACTCCTGTGAAGGTTTCTAAATGGGGGGGTTCACGGGGCAGTGCGTGTAGTAGGTGTGGAGCTTGGGCAGCTGACACCCTACACATGTTCTTCAATTGCCCCAGTTTAATTAAATTCTTACGGGATGTCGAATCCTTTTTGAACTTGATTCTTGACAGTCCCGTAATACTAACACCCCATTTAATGATCATGGGTGTGGAAGGCAATCAGCAGGGTAATGCTCGTTCTAGCTCGGAGATCCGATTTGTATTTATGGCAATGGCTATTATGAGACTATGCATAACTTCTTTATGGATAAGCTCTGATTCTCCTACGTTTGTTAATTGGCGAACTAGGCTATTAGCCATATATAATATGGAATGTGCTGTGAATAGGGTGAGCGGGCGTAGGAGACAAGAATTGGGGAGGAAAATTTGGACTCCCATTATCCGATGGTTAGAATTAAATTAAGGTGTAGTTCTGGTTTTGATTGTGAGGGTTTGTTTCTCTTTTCTTTGGGTTTGCTGGGGTATCGCTGTCTTGGGGCCTATTCCTGTATTTTTTATGAACACTATGTGAAGAAGAATTGAAATTTGGATGTATTATTAGTATTATCTGTACCGCTTTCTGCCATGACACTGTCATAGAATTTTTCAATAAAAAATATTTACAAAAAAAAAAAAAAAAAAAAGACATTGGGGACCAATTCTGGTAGGTGCTTAAAAATTGACCTTCCCTCGAATCCTAAAGAATGAAGCAGTAGGCACTTTTTCCTCTCTGCAGAAAATCTTAAAGCTCCGATGGCGCCCAAATAGGTTTTGAACGCATCGAACCAAACGTCCCATTTCACAGGTGGTTCCCCTGGATTATCAAGGAATGATGGAGGTAGAAATATTGCTTGCATGGTGCACATGTTAAATAAAAAAAAATTAAATAAAAATGAAGTAGACACAATATTAATTTGAGAAAATAACAAGTGTGCAAATCATATGAATACGCATGCAGTTATGCAGAAGAAGTCATTGAAAGTGTGCGAATCACTGTGATGCACACGTTGAGGTGTAGATGTTGAAAATTTGAAGAAAAATCAAAGTGTGAATAATAGGATCACATAAAAACACATTAGAAAGAGATCAAACACAACTGGAAACGATGTGCGAATCACCGAGGTTCGCATATAAACGTGTAGTTAAAATTGAGTTGAGACGTCTAGAAATCTCCTTTGAAAATTGCAACCTTGTCATAGAGAAAAGAGGCAATCTGAATAATCTGAATGATGGTCATGGCGCTTTTCAATCCAGAAGAAAAGGCATGACTGGAGACACCATTGTTGACATTTGCCATGGAAACGTAGCCACTCACTAAGCAGTAATGCGCATGCACAGGTTCATGTGCGTCATAGAGGAGAGTAACTATGGTAACGTAGTCAGAGCCTGATCGGTAATGCGCATGCACAAGCTCGGGTGCGTCGTTGAGTAAAGTGCGCGTGGCAGTAGAAGTGCACATGCACTGGCTCGTGCGCGTCTGTCCAGCTCGAGCGCGCGATGAAACAGACTGCCGAAAACGGGAAAAACAGTAAAATTTGACCCACCGTTAAATTTGAGGCGTGGGAAGCGTAAAACCAGGAGCAAGACTCACTCACTTCAAAACGCCAAACCAGCAAAGACAACGGGGCACAGCAGAAGTCATTGGAAGCTCCGTGGAGACACAGCAACGCTCACCGGAAAACTAGCGGAACAGCACAGTTGCTGAAGAACATCATCTCGGTGCTGAAAACGGAGATGAAACAAACGTGTAGCTGCTGACAGTCGCCGATAGTGATGAACTGGTGCAGGCAGGCAAAACCCAAAAGGTACGGTGAAAATGAGTCTTTGATAAAAATAACAACAAAGTTGTCCGTAAAAATATTAGGGCTGGTTGATGGGTAGAAGCTGGAGTAGCATAAGCATAGGCAGGTGACCTTATTTGAGTGTAGAAGTAGAGTTGATCGTAGAAGATGTAGATGAGGCTGTAAGATGAGAAGAACTCACGCTGTGGGTTCTGCTGTGCAGTCAAATCGTCGCCACAAATTTGTAGTAATTCCCTCCAGAGCGGTTTCTTTGAAAGGTGAATTTATTAGTTGAGAGACTACACAGCTGTGGATCGTCACCTGCCATGAACAGCCTGGTAGCAGTGCAAGCAGTTTCAGAGACAGCATTTTGAATGATAGCATTCTCAGCCTTCACAAGATACTGTGACATCACGGCATCAGCAGAGCAGCATCTTAGAATACAACAATGTGCAGAACTAGCCAGCTGCTCTCGAGACATCCACCCATATTAAACCATCACTGATCTGGCTTTCTAAAACAACTCTCTCCTCATCACCGTTCACTTTTAATTGATTAAAGCAGATCCATTCATCCTCCTTCACAAGACAATCTTGAAACTTGGAGGCATATACTCTGAGGTTGCAAGAACTTGTCAGTACAATCTGAGTTCCACCTCCATATATGACCAGGGAGAAAGCCAATGCCTGGATAAGGTACGGTAGGGGATTCATGTCCACACTAAGAGGCAGAGGGGACAAAGTATCCTTGTGGGGTGCTACATCTAAGAGGAGGAACAGTGGATTCCAAAGGAAGTGTAACAGCTCGACAAGCCCTTACTCACAAAGTATTTGAAGAAAAGCAGAACGGTGCCCGTAACAACCAGCACTTTCAGCTGTGATAACAAAGCGCGGTGGTCAGTGGTGTCAAAGGCTGCTGACAGATTGAGTGAGATCAACTGTGATGATTGGTCAGTATTTGCAGAGCGTTGTAGCTTTTCCAAGGTGGCTCCTACCAAGGTCTCTGTAGTCCAGGCAGATCTAAAGCTGCCTTGCACTGGAGTCAGAACACTATTGCTTTCCACAAGGGTGTTTAATTGGATAGAGATACGTTTCTCTAGTGACTTTGTGAAGTAGGGGAATAGCCAAATGAGATGGAAACTAATGATGTATCCAGGTCAATCGATGATCTTCGGCAGAAGAATAAGGCAAACTGATTTGAATTCATTGGAAATAAGCCCACTTCTTAGACATGCATTCAGGAGAAAATAGACCCGAGCATTCTTCAATTATTAGAAGATTCCGATGAAGCTTGCCTGGAAAAACGTCTGCTGAAGATACAGAGGGTCAATGCTCAGCCCTAGCTGAACAAAGCCAGCTCTGACTACCAGAGAGAAACAGGTCTGAGCATTTGATCCATCAATCAGTGAAGAAACCCAAACAAATGAAGGAGTTAGATTAGCACTACATGATGCCAGACTGGCGGTAATTACAGAAATAGTCAGCAATCTGATTAAATTTATTGCAGAGTTAGCAGGATCACATGGTTTAGAAGGATGCTTAAGTTCCTCGATTGTAGAATAAATATCCACCGTCACAATGGGGGCAGAAAAAGAATTAAAAGCTGAAGGAGACCTTAGGAGAGTTGATAACAGAATTATGCTATACATGTAAGTAAAAAGAACAATTGATGGACAGAATGCAAAACAATGCCATACATTCACCGCAGTACAGAGATCTGGGCCTAAATCCATCGTTGTTTTTGCTCACTATGCCATTCCAGTTTGAACACAACCATATGCAAATCAGTCTTGACCCTGGGCCCAATGGGAACAGTCCAGCCCGAACTGCCAAGCCAGGTCCTCCCTGGACTGGAAACAAGCATCCTAGGACCGGTTTCGGGGTTTCCTTGTGTTTGCTTTGTTCGCCCTAAGTTGGCAGGGTATGCCCAGACGTGGGTCCCTTGCTCACTTTGCCACTGGATTCAAGCTAGTCTGGCTGATGAAGGGTGTTATCCAGAAACCGGTCCCAGGATGCTCGTTTCCGGTCCAGGGAAAACTTGGCTTGGCAGTTCGGGCTGGACTGATCCCATGAGGCACAGGGTCAAGACTGATTTGCATATAGCTGTGTCTGAACTGGGGTGGCGAAGTGAGCTAAAGAACGATGATGGATTCAACCCAGATCTGTGACTGGGGGTGAGTGTCTGAAAAGTTTCATCGCTCCATCCACCATCTCCTTGTGTTTGCTTTGTTCGCCCTAAGTTGACGTGGGTCCCTTGCTCACTTTGCCACTGGATTCAAGCTAGCCTGGCTGATGGAGGGTGTTATCCAGAAACCGGTCTCAGGATGCTTGTTTCCGGTCCAGGGAAGACTTGGCTTGGCAGTTTGGGCTGGACTGTTCTCATGAGGCACAGGGTCAAGACTGATTTGCATATAGCTGTGTCTGAACTGGGGTGGCGAAGTGAGCTAAAGAACGATGATGGATTCAACCCAGATCTGTGACTGGGGGTGAGTGTCTGAAAAGTTTCAGCGCTCCCTCCATCATCTCCTTGTATTTGCTTACATGTAAGTAAGACATTTCATTTTGGAGGGAGGGGAATAGTCCGACAGCCACTGGGGTTCCAGACTATGCAATACTCCGCCCGTCACCTTGCGAAGAAGAAAATAATATATTAGGTTTCTTGTGTTTGGAGAAGCCTTTCTTTAAAGGTGCATTTCAATGCAGTGCCATAGGGAGATGACAATAGAGTCTGTCTAGTAGAGAGTGGGGACTAATAGAGGGAATAAACATGAGTCACAGCTACGTCAAGGGCTGGATGAAGGAGAAGCCAGAACATCAACTGAAACATCCTTCAATCAGAGATGTGATGGAAACACTGAAAATCAATCTCTACCTAAGACCTGCAAGCCACACTGCCAAGGAGAAGCGATACAGAAACGACCCCACCAGGGACCTACGGGGAGAAGAGACACTGGAGTCAGAGCAGAAAATATCCATGATCGGAGCTGGACCTTGCAAAAATGTTCATGCAAAGTTAAACTGAAAATGGTCAACAATTCTTTAAAATGGGTGGGGAGAGTATGGAAGGGAAATCTAGGTTAAAATCACCAAACAGAATTGCATGAGTTTTGTCAGAATTAGTGTTTGGCAGAGAGGTTGCAAGTAGATCAAAAGCCTGTAGGCCACCAGAATCTTTTGGCTCTACTAGAAGTGAAGTCCAACAAAGTCAGGAAGAGAGAGGGGCCCTGATAATAATTGTGAGGATTTCCAGCACTGACTACATAGTCGAGGCCAGCTGTTTTATTTTCCTAGCCTATTACACCACACCAATAACAAAACACTTCAACATTTTTAATTAAATGTACTTCCATAATTAACATAATTAATAGTCAATTAAAAAATATTATTAGTAAAAAAAAACTAATAAACATTAATTGACTACACACACTTTAGCACTATAATATCCTAAATTAATCTATAAAATAATAAAACACAATTAAAACCTATTTTTAAATTAAAAACTATTACTATTAACAACTAATAATAAAATAATTAAAATGTATTTAATACCCACCCTTTACCCCTTTAAAAGTAAAAACAACACACAAAAAAAACAAGTACCCAAATTAAATATCAAATAATTAACATTAATTAGAAACATTAATTAATTAAATACAAATTACTTCCCACCCTTTACTCCTACAAACACCAGAACACACACCTAAAATTAATTACACAATTACTATAATTAATTGCCAATTAATTAATTAAAATTAATTGACAACCAATTATTAATTCGTACATTAAAAATAAATTTCTTCTCATCCTTTACACCTATAAACACCACAACACACACCTAAAATTAATTACACAATTACCATAATTAATTACCAGTTAATTAATTAAAATTAATTAACAAACAATTATTAATTAATTAATAATAAATTACTTTACACATATAACACTATATGATTTTATTTTATTTAATTTGAGCATTTATAAAGCACACACCTGCCCATAGGCGTCTAGGTGCTAATACCAGGAGGTACAGCAAGGTTGCCAATCAGACTGAGTGTGAAAGGTTAGTTGACAAAGAGCCATTTTTTTAGTGCTTTCCTGAAGGCTAGAAGTATTGGGCTGTTTTTTTATACCGGCTGGGAGCATGTTACAGGTTTTAACAGTCCCTACCAGGAAACTTCTTCCACCCCAACGGGCTTTCTTAAACCTCGGTGTTTGTAGAAGTTTGCAGTGAGCAGATCTTAGATTTCTAGGCGGTATGTACCAATTCAGTCGGTTCTTCAGATAGTGAGGACCAGACCCGTGGAGTGCCTTAAACGCTAGGCAATGGGATTTGAATGTGAACCTCTTGTCCACTGGGAGCCAGTGCAGGGTTCTCAACTTGTGCGAGACTGGCTGAAATTTTGGGATATCCAGCAGCAGTCTGGCTGCCGCATTTTGAAGACGCTGCAGCTTTTGAAGGTGTTGCGTTTGGATCCCTACGTACAGCGCATTCCCGTAGTCCAATCTGGACAAGGCTAGTGCTGTCTTTAGGATGAAGAAGATTGATGAGGTAAGGGAGTTAATCTGGTTTGTGAAGGTCAGTTTATCGTCAAAGATAAAGCCTACATTTTTTGCCTTGTGCACAGGGACTGCAAGGTCTCCCAGACGGGATGGCCACCATCTAGGTGACCAAAATGAGATATCTGTGCCCAACAAGAGAACCTCCCTCTTTCCACCGTTCAATTTTAGGAAGTTCAAACTCATCTACTGATTATAACATCTCAATTAAACAAATATTAATAAATAAAAAATAATCAATAAATGTAATATAATTAAATTACTTCCCACCCTATTCCCCTATAAACCCACAACCCGCTACAGAACTAAAAACGCAAAATTCAAATAAAAAAATAATAACTACTAAAAATTTAACACATATATTAAAAATACAAACAATTCTTACACAAAAAAATACAACATATACATATTAAATATATACTAAACTACATAACATTAATAAAAACCGATATTTTTAACAACTATATTTTTGCAGTAGATATTAAACACTTCGATATTTTTAAAATCGATATTACTTACCTTAAGTCGATATTCTTTACCACGATATTCTTGCTGTCGATGTTTCTGAACCATGATATTAATGACTCGATATTTGTGCAACTCCATATTTTTTACTCGATAGTCTGTCTCTGCACCCACTGCCACTTATAATAGTGCAGTAGTTGTAAAACACCAAGGGCCCGACTCACAAAGATAAACTTGGACCTGAAGTCTAAGTTTAGACGTGAAGGGCCCGATTCACAAAGGTAAACTGAGATGAAAGTTTAACTTTACGACTTTCGGTATTCACAAAGGGCATTTACGAGTAGTAAAGTTAGACTTTTGTCTCAGTTAAAAGTACGTTTTAGTCTAAAGTTTAACTTTGTGGTCTCAGATAAACTTAAGCCTAAAACTCAAGTTTAACTGAGACAAAAGTCTCACTTTACTACCTATAAATGCCCTTTGTGAATACCGAAAGTCCTGAAGTTAGAATTTCGTCTCAGTTTACCTTTGTGAATCGGCCCGAAGTCAGGGGGCCTGATTCACAAAGGTAAACTTACAGTTTTATGTAAGTTTATGATTGTTTTCTATTCACAAAGGGATTTACAAGTAGTAACAAGGAGACTCCGCACTCGTAAAGATACTACTCATAAATCCCTTTGTGAATAGCAAACAATTGTAAATTTACACAAAACTCTAAGTTTACCTTTGTGAATGAGGCCCTAAGTGTCGACCTGAAGTTTAACTTTAGACCTGAAGTCTAAGTTTAGACTACAGGTCTAAACTTAGACTTAAGATCTAAACTTAGACTACAGGTCTAAACTTAGACTTAAGATCTAAACTTAGACTACAGGTCTAAACTTAGACTTAAGATCTAAACTTAGACTTCAGGTCGAAACTTAGACTTCAGGTCGAAACTTAGACTTAAGATCTAAACTTAGACTACAGGTCTAAACTTAGACTTAAGATCTAAACTTAGACTTCAGGTCGAAACTTAGACTTAAGATCTAAACTTAGACTTCAGGTCGAAACTTAGACTTCAGGTCGAAACTTAGACTTCAGATCTAAACTTAGACTTCAGATCTAAACTTAGACTTCAGGTCTAAACTTAGACTTCAGATCTAAACTTAGACTTCAGGTCTAAACTTAGACTTCAGATCTAAACTTAGACTTCAGGTCTAAGTTTACCTTTGTGAATCGGGACATCAGTGGTCTGATTAGACTAAGGGCCTGATTTATATTTTGGCAGACGGGTTACACCGTAACAACAGAGACGGATATCCTTCCACCGAAATATAAATTCCGTTATATCCTAAGTGGTTTATATTTCGGCGGACTGGATATCCGTTACCGTTGTGACAGAGTAACCCGTCTGCTGAAATATGAATCAGGCCCTAAATCATTTAAGACAAGACCACGGGCATCCTTCATCGAGGTTTCAGTAAGACAAATCATATCTAAGTTGTTTTTGCAAATAAGGTCTCTTATTTTATGACAGATGAGGCTCACAGAGCTGGACACGGACGTTGCTCTGATCCAGCCCCGTCCTTGTCGCCTCTTATGTGCTGGGCTCATTGCTTGATGATAAGTACTAAAACTACCACCACCAGCGCCTCTTCGCTTCTCTCTTTGTATGAATTATTTTGCATACTGGGCACACAACCTGCTTCTGTTTCTTTGAATCTTTTTATATCCTGAGGACACAATGTGTTTCTCTGTTTTGTTGAATCTTTTTATATCCTGGAGACACAATGTGTTTCTCTCTTTAAATGATTTGTTTTGCAAACTGGACACACAACTTGTCTCTCTGTTTCTTGGAATCTTTTTATATCCTGAGAACACAAGTTGTTTCTCTGTTTCATTGAATATTTTTATATCCTGGAGACACAATGGGTCTTAATTACTATATTTTGGCGTAGGGCAGAGCCGCAAGCCTTCCTGCTGCGCAGCCCTATGTCAAAAGAAAAGGGCAGAAATATCTGAATTGAAATCAGGTTGTTTTGGTGGGGGAGGGGACATCTTCTCTCATGAAAACAACCCTTACACCACCCCTAGGTAGGCGTAGGCTTTTGATGCATTCTCAGGTTTACAGCTTGTTGTATATCTGGGAATGTGTCAAATGCCGTGGGTGTTACGGGAAAACCCATTGTAATGCCCATGGCACGCCTCCCCATCTCAGTGTGAGGCAACACAGCGACTTGTGCTGTGTTGCCTCACACCATGTCTATGAGGCCATGAAAAGCCATGCAGGGTGGCTTTACGTGGCCTCGTAGATATGGGTAAGCCCTGTGTGCTGCTGGAACTTCATTAAAAATGACGTTCCGGTGGCGCACTGGGGTTGTACAAAAGCCCCTGGGTGTTTCTATGTTTCTTTAAACAATTGTATATCCTGGGGACACAAGTAGTTTCTCTGAATCTTTTTATATCCTGAAAACACAGCGTGTTTCTTTGAAACGTTTTGTATACTCGGAACACAAGTTGCTTCTCTGTTTCTTTGAATCGTTTTATAGCCTGGGGAAATAGTGTGTTTCTCTGTTTCTTTTAGGGCCACGTGCATTAAGCATTTCTTGTATTAGCAAACGGGCCGATTTGCAGAATCGGCCCGTTTGCAAATGCAAAAAATGCTTTTCAGATGTAGCAAACCCTATTTTGCGATTCAGTAACCTGTTACCGAATTGCAAAATGGGTGTGCGATTCGCTATTAGGAAGGGGCGTGCTTAGGGTGTCCCTTCCTAATACCGAGTCGCATCGGTATGTATGAATGTTTTGCGACCGAAATGCGGTAGCAAAACATTCGCATTTTACCACCTACTTCAAGCAGGTGGTAACCCATTAGCAAATGGGAAGAAGTCGCCAAGGGACCCCTTCCCCTTTGTGAATGTTTTTAAAAGCATTTTCTTAAGAGCAGGTAGTGGCCCCACAGACCACTGCCGACTCTTAAAAAATGAAAGGAAAACTTTTCATTTTTCTTTTCGTAAAGCATCTAATTTTCCCTTAAGGGAAACGGGCTGCTTTACGAAAAAGATTGCTTTATTTAAAAGCAATCACAGACATGGTGGTCTGCTGATCTCAGCAGCCCACCATCCCTGTGATTTTTGTGATTCCTAATGGGTTGGAAATTGCGACCTACCTCATTAATATTCATGAGGTGGGTCATTTGCGATCCATTAGGAATCACAGAAAGTGTTCAAAACACTTTCATACATGCCGTTTTGCGATTTCCTAACTGCGCATCGCAAGGAATTGCAATTAGGAAATCGCAAAACATTTTATTGATACATCTGGCCCTTAATCTTTTTGTATCCTTGGGACACAACTTGTTTTTCTGTGTCATTGAATCTTTTTATTTCCTGAGGACACAAAGCGTTACACTGTTACTTTGAATCATTTTGTATACCGGTGACACAACGTACTTCTGTATTTCTTTGAATTGATTTGTATCCTGGTGACCAGGGGCGTAATAAACACCCCCGCAGCCCCCGCGGTGCGGGGGGGGGGACAGTCTTCAGTACATGTAGGGGGGCCCTCTCAGCTCATCTGTAGAGAGCTGTGTGTGTCTTGCTCTAAAGCAGCTGCAGTGTGCAGCCTGCTCTGAGCTGCTCGTGCTGACCCAGGACTGAAGAGAAGCAAAGTAACAACTTACCTTATTTCTCTTCAGTGAGAGCCAGGTCCCTGGCAAGAGTGGAGGTGGGCGCCCACAGAGAGATCCTTCTTCACAGGACACTGCTCAGGACCCTGACAAGGGTGGGGGTTGGGCCCTCAGAGAGAGCCTTCTCCACAGGGCACTGCTCAGGACCCTGACAAGGGTAGGGGTGGGGGCCCTCAGAGAGAGCCTTCTCCACAGGGCACTGCTCAGGACCCTGACAAGGGTGGGGGCCCTCAGAAGGAGCATTCTCCACAGGGCATTGCTCAGGACCCTGACAAGGTTGGGGGCCCTCAGAGGGAGCATTCTCCACAGGGCACTGCTCAGGACCCTGACAAGGGTGGGGGTGGGGACCCTCGGAGGGAGCATTCTCCACAGGGACCTGCTCAGGACCCTGACAAGGGTGGGGGCCCTCGGAGAGAGCATTCTCCACAGGGCACTGCTCAGGACCCTGACAAGGGTGGGGGTGGGGGCTCTCAGAGGGAGCATTCCCCACAGGGCACTGCTCAGGACCCTGACAAGGGTGGGCATGGGGGCCCTCAGAGGGAGCATTCCCCACAGGGCACTGCTCAGGACCCTGACAAGGGTGGGCGTGGGGGCCCTCAGAGGGAGCATTCTCCACAGGGCACTGCTCAGGACCCTGACAAGGGTGGGAGTGGGGGCCCTCAGAGAGAGCCTTCTCCACAGGGCACTGCTCAGGACCCTGACAAGGGCGGGGGCCCTCAGAGAGAGCCTTCTCCACAGGGCACTGCTCAGGACCCTGACAAGGGTGGGGGTGGGGGCCCTCAGAGAGAGCCTTCTCCACAGGGCACTGCTCAGGACCCTGACAAGGGCGGGGCCCTCAGAGAGAGCCTTCTCCACAGGGCACTGCTCAGGACCCTGACAAGGGCGGGGGCCCTCAGAGAGAGCCTTCTCCACAGGGCACTGCTCAGGACCCTGACAAGGGTGGGGGTGGGGGCCCTCAGAGGGAGCATTCTCCACAGGACACTGCTCAGGACCCTGACAAGGGCGGGGGCCCTCAGAGAGAGCCTTCTCCACAGGGCACTGCTCAGGACCCTGACAAGGGCGGGGGCCCTCAGAGGGAGCATTCTCCACAGGGCACTGCTCCTCTGAGAAGGGACGAGGCAGCACAGAGCTGACTGGGATAGGAGAAGGTTTGCAGCTCCAGGAACAGGACCCTGCTGGGACGCATTGGAAGGTAAAAAATCAGGGGCAGAGCTATCAGTGGTGCAGCCAGTGCAGTGGCACCGGTGTTCAGGAGTGAGGGGGAGGCATCTTGCCTGTGTAGACTGCATTTATTTTACTAGTCGGCGCCTCAGATATGTGTTTTTCCTCGTATCTGCCCTGCACCAACCTCTCTGTTTCCACTCGCTGGAGAGAAAGAAACTGGAAGGGCAGGTAGAAAAAAAACAGACCGGCCGCAGATAGGCATCAAAGATGATCAGTGGTTTAATTTGTAGATTATTTCTGAGAGGCTGGATTCCGGTGGTGCTCTGGCTGCTTGTCAGGAGTTGTGATGCTTTATAAGTGAGTGGGGCAGCATCAGCCATCCAATAACAGAGCTTGTTCATAATCAAGGCACTTTAGAGGAGGGGCTGAGAAGGCAGGGTAAGCACTTTTGGCACATGCAATGCTTTCAGTTCGTCACTCACCACCAGGGCCGGCTTTAGCTCTGGTGGTGCCCGGTGCTACAGTCTTTTTTGGCGCCCCTCCTCCAATAACCTCCTCATCAGATTCCCTCACTACCATCTGGCAAAAGTGCCTCTCATCTCTCCATAGCCCCTCTCTCATATACATTTCATTTGTTTTAAAGCACTGTTGAAGTCTTGTTTTACTAATCCACTCACCAAGCCTAATAAATACAGATCTGTTCTCTGCAATAGGCATATTAACCCTTTGTTCTACTTTATGGTGAGTCAAAACTGCCACTACACACAACTCTGATCTAATTCTCTAGCATGAACATTAATTATGAGAGTAAGCTTGACATTTTTATTGCTGCCCGAAAGCTGGATGCACAAGGAACTCTGCAGCAGGCGTTGTTAAATCATAAGAAGCTGCTAAGCACAGCGCCCCTCCTGAGTACAGTGGCCCTCTCAAAGTCAGCGCCCCTCCTGAGTATAGTGGCCCTCTCCAGGTCAGCGCCAAGTGCAGCCGTTCCAGTCGCACTGCCCTAAAGCCGGCCCTGTTCACCACTCCCAAGCTCAATTGCTATATGCATATTTTACCGTAAAAGCTAGAAGAACTTATAAAAATGAACCATTAGTGGAAAGTTGAAATAAACACACCTAAGGAAGACAAAGTGATTTTCCAGGGTGAACGAAGGTGAGTGATTCTGTTCTTCTGTTATGTTCGCTCCCGGGCCGGAGATTCCGGCCCTGTGGCGGAATTTCCACCTCTGGGCCGGAATCTCCGCCTCCGGACCGGAATACCCTCATTTAGGCCGTTTCAATGCTCAAACGGCCTAAATGAGGGTATTCAGGCCCGGAGGCGGAGATTCCGGCCCAGAGGCGGAAATTCCGCCACAGGGCCGGAATCTCCGGCCCGGGAGCGGACATAAAGTTAGTAGTGGTAAGTGTATTCTGTGAATACCGAAAATTACTAACTTTACGTATTTCACGTAAGTTAGTTCTGTGAATCAGGCCCAATGTGTTTGAGAATAACAGCAAAAATATAAGACCACAAATCTGAGAAACCTTAAAGCACCCCGAGATGTGAATATATAAACAGCGAGGAAAAAAGTAATCTTTAAAGAGCACAAATGTGTGCATGTGAGAAACAGAACGGGGTTAGATCTATGTAAAATGTATTAATTTGCACTTAGGAAAAAAACACTCTGGCGTATGAAAGAACACAAGATCAAAAGGAGAAAGAAAGCCCCAAAGAGAAAGTATAAAAGGAGCCTGCAAGAGACCCACAACAAGAATGAAAGAGACCCACAAGAGCGAACGAGGCCCCATTCAGAATGAGGGAGAAAGGCAGCTAAGCCACGATAGAGAGCGCATATGAATTTAGAGTTTTGTAAGGATCACTGAAAAACAATACATTTTCTTTCTGTTGAACATCATTAACATATGTTGTGCAGAGAAAATTAAAGAAGCCGGAGATGGTAGATTGTGTTGAGTGGACCGATGTCAGAAGATAGATAAAGGGAGGATGAGCAAAGAGAGAAAGGTAATGTTAGGCAACTTAGGAGTGAAAGAAATCCTTTCAAATAGATCAAGAGTTGGGGCGAAGAAAAGCCTTGGTGGGATGGATGAAGCAGAGCCTCAGAGAACAATAGTACGGGCCCCAGGGAGGCAGAAAGGGCGAAAGAAACAAGCCCAGAGAGAGGTGATAAAAAATGTTGAAAGAAAGAAAGAAAGAGCTCCATAAATGTAGGGTAAAAAGATCCCAAATAGGAAAATGGGTGGAAGAGACCAGGAGCCCACAAAGAGAGTGAAAAAGTAAAAGAGAGAGCCAGTGAAAGACAAAGGGAAAGGGAAGAAGGCTTCTGACAAGTATTGAGAATTTGCAAGAGAGAGAGAAATAATGCAGAAGGAGAAATCCACTGAAACAATGGGTAAAGGAGACACACAGGATGAACATTAGATAAAGGAAACACCGAAGGGAGAGGACAACAGTATTCCCTTTACATGAGTTGGTTGTCAGTGTTCAGTGCATGTGTGATGTGCTGGATTGTGAGCACAGAGTTTGACGTTCTCTAGTTAAGTGTAAATATCTCACACTGGTCTGATCAGCCACTGCCGAATCCCCCAACAGTGCTACCTTCTCAGACTGCTCAGCGGGATCGAGGTTCATTCATTAAGGCTCATGGACCACTTCTGCATATCCCACAATTACAATCCAACTCTGTATCAGGGATTAAACTTCCCAAGATGATAACTCTTAATACATTGATGATTTGATATTTAAGGCTCACATTTACCATCACACTAATCAACGTGAATGTCCTTTTCTTCAATCTTGGTGCAATTAAAATATCTTTTTTTATAAAATATCTAAGTATTTGGTGGCATATCCTATTCTGCTTGTTATAATGAGGTCTTGACTTTTTCCCTAAAACGTTTTGATTCGCTTTATTCTCCTTGTAAATAGTGCTTCTTATTGACGTGCACCACTTTGAATTTTACTTGTGTTGATGGAATATTATATTCACAATGCTAAAATGTAAATATTTTGCAGACCCATTTTTTCTTTTATGGTTCAGATCTTTTTATTAATTTATCCAGGAACAAATACTCTCACCTAAATCCAAAGGCCGATGAGGTAGAACAGTGGGACATAACAGTGGGAGAACAGAGGAAGGAGATAGAAGGTGAGGAAGGGAGGATACCAGGGGAGACTGAGAAAGGCGGGAGGGGAGGGATAAAATATCAGAGGTTGTCACCCAGGAAGTATAGCCTCTCTTGCCAGAATTAGCTCTTTCACAACGTATTCAGTGTCAGCAGGCTGGGTCTTTTAGTGCGTTGTACCCACTGCGGTCAGTCTTTGTCTTCCTGATCAGGCGTGCCCCCTCGTCCTGTAAGCTGGCGTACTCATAAGTAAAGAGGACTAGTAAGTTCCCAAAAGTCCTGTGCCAGAGATTGGATGCATGGGCCCCTTATTTTGTCAAAGTGTTTCAACTTGTTCTGCAGGGAAGCAGTAAGCTTTTTCATCCCTGTAAGGTCCCACAGTTTATGCTGCCAGTCAAAGTGAGACGACAATGTATCTGTGCCCCATTTGGCTTTGATGACATGTTTAGCCCCACACAAAGCCAAAAGCCATTAATATTGCCTTCCCTTTGTTAGAGTGTAGAGCTTGTGTCGGGGCATTGGGGAGTCCCAGTAAGTCGTATCTAGGAAGACAGGGTATATCTGTTGCAAACATTTCATTGATATCTTTCAGCACTGCCTACCAGTAGCATTTGAGTTTGGGACAGAGACAGGGGAGATGAGTCAGTGTGTCTGGGAGGCCGCAGTTGCACTAACAGCCATTAGGACTGTTGAGTTTCCATTTCACCTTTTGGCTGGGGTGTAGCACCAATAGTGTGCAATCTTAAGCATTGCTTCTTTTCCCGAGGCACAGAATGAGGTGTGCATTTTGTGGCGGATGTCAGTCATTTCTTTAGGATGAAGTGAGGGTCCAGCTCAGCTTCCGAGCTGCAGGGCTCGAATAGTTGCACAATTCCCATGTTTTGAATTGTGTACCCAGACCCGCCTCATCCAGTATTTCCAGCAGTAAAAGGCCAGTGCACTCGATCGAATACGTTGTCCCTCTCAATTGACAAGAGAAGTGCTGGGACGCACTCTACAGTGAATGTGTGTCTGTCTGTCAGTCTCTCAGACACCCTGGAAGAGAAAGCTGAACAATGTGGAAGGTTATGTTTGTGATTTGCTGGCTTTGTCTTTATTGATTTAGAGAAATTTGGGGAAGACACCTTGGATTGTTTCTGCAGGACAGAAGGTTGGAGAAAGAGGTAGGCCTTACTTTTGGGCTGATAATCAATAAGTCAGGGGTTGGGGAAACTAGTGAGTCTTGAGTAGCGGCATCACAAGTTGGTATGTTGGGTGTTGGCAGGAGATCCTTGAGTTGTTCTCTGAACAGTAGCAGGTTGGATGGGTTGTGATGCTCTATATGAAGTCTGTTTCAAGGGCTGTTGTCAAACATTAAATGGATCAGCCCTCTGTGGAGTATTTTAAAGTGAGTTATTGGAAAGGTGGTGTGGGGTTGGAACACAGCTTATTTTTTGGGGTGATATTGTCCTTGATCGATAGTGGTGCTCATCAGTAAATGACTTTGTGAGGTAGCGGCGTGGAAGTTGAAAAAGAAGCAACAGAGAGTTGTTAGCATCCAGGAAACACAACAATGAACTGTTTAAATACATCTGTCCAAGAATGGTAACAGACAGTTGCATGTGTTAAAAACCTTAGCACTGCCTGGTATGTACAATTTATTATCAGAGTGTGGACACCAATGAATTAACAAAATTAAAAGGCAGCAGGGAGAGATTCCAAGACCAGGTTTACTAATGTCAGAGCTGATGGAAAATGTGGATAAATGCACTCTTACCACAAGAAAAGTGTACATCCTCTTTAAGCCACTGTGCTGACCTAAATGATGCACCTCATGCATTATACTCTTTTTTACCTTTTCCTATGTTGGAATATGCCTGGGGGTTTTGGGAGTTGTGTCAATGTGTATGTCTCTGTATATGAGGTATTGACCTGCTGGGGGCTTTTTTTTTGTTTGCATAGGAGTCCACAACAGCACTGCTATGTCACTGTACAGAAAACAACAAGAATGCTGAATGAGTGATAAGGGAAGTGAAGGGGTTTGAACAATTCTATTATACATGGTCCAAAACAAATAGTGCTTGTGGTGGGTCAGAGGTAAGTCTGTGTCACCCACTCCAGCAAAATCCTCTCCTTCCTCAGTGGTCTTTTTGTATGTGTGTGAGTGTGTGTGCATGTGTGTGTGTATGTAGATGGAGAGAGAGAGAGATTCAAACATTTTAATCAAACAACACTGATTTGCTACAAAAGGTAGTTGGACAATTTAATGTGTGTGGCAAGGTGCAGTGTCTGTTTTTTCTGTGTCGCCACCCGATCCATTGAGCAGCTGTAGTGGTGGGCACCACGGGAGCCAGGACAAATAGCACTGGGGAACTGGCACCATCTGGCCTCTCTAGAGACACCAGTGAAGACTTTGGAGTAAACAAATACAACCTTTGAGGCTAGGGATTCTGGGAGAGTATGAGGAAGAAGAAGGGCAATAAGGTCTATACAGGATTGATGAAGAGCATAGTGATCGATAAGAATGCACTGGAAGCGCTAATCAAGGGACCCAGCGAGAAAGTATGAAGGAAAGAAATCACGAGGTGCTATAGGGACAAGGTCAGCTGGAAAGCTGATAAGGAAGAGAGGGTGAGGTATAAAAGAGGAAGAGAGAAAAGAGAGGTAGGGAATGGAGAGGGTGAGAAAGTGGACGAAGGGAATACAAAGCAGATAGCATAAAAAGAGCAGAGAAAGGGAGGGAAATACTGCACAGGAGATAGGAAAAGCATAGTGGAATGATTTCGACGGGATGAGAGAGAAAAAGTTGGAGATAAAAGTGACAGAGAATAGAAAAAAAAGGCTGGAATGAGAATGAAGAAAAGAGAGGATGCTCAGAAATAATGGAAAGGAAGAGATAGAAAGCAAGAGGGAGGAAGGAGGTCTGAAAGAGAAGGAGCAGTGGATGAACTTTTGGCAAAACTGAACGATGAGTAGGCCCGATGTTGCATATCAAGACAGGATTCTGCATCAGGAAACCCACCTAAAATAGGGCAAAATTCCCCGGTGTACTGATGGCAGGGACCCTGTAGTGGATAGACCTCCACCTATGATAGACTGCCGGCAGACTAAGCCCAACTATTAAGTCCACTATCCAGGGTTAATTATAACGGCTGTATTGGTAACAGTGGCATAACAAAAGCCCCGCAGCCCCTGCAGTATGGCAGGTCGCTGGCCTGAGAGCTCTCGACTGGCGCGTAGAATGGGGGGGCCCCCTCCATGTACTTCGCAGGGGGGCCCCCTCAAGTTTCGCTACGCCACTGCTGGTGACACAACTTGTTTCTGTGTTTCTTTGAATCTTTTCATATCCTAAGGAAACAGGGGGCTTCTCTGTTTCTTTGAATCCTTTTGTATCCTGAGGACACAATGTGTTTCTCTGTTTCTTTGAATTGTTTTAATCCTGGGGACACAATGTGTTTCTCTGTTTCTTTGAATCGTTTTATATCCTGGGGACACAACTTGTTTCTGTGTTTCTTTGAATTGTTTTAATCCTGGGGACACAGTGTGTTTCACTGTTTCTTTGAATCCTTTTGTATCCTGAGGACACAATGTGTTTCACTGTTTCTTTGAATCGTTTTATATCCTGGGGACACAATGTGTTTCTCTGTTTCTTTGAATTGTTTTATATCCTGGGGACACAATGTGTTTCTCTGTTTCTTTGAATCGTTTTATATCCTGGGGACACAGTGTGTTTTTCTGTTTCTTTGAATTGTTTTATATCCTGGGGACACAGCTTGTTTCTGTGTTTCTTTGAATCTTTTTATATCCTAAGGAAACAATGTGCTTCTCTGTTTCTTTTTATCTTTTTTTATCCTGGGAACACATGGTTTTCTGTTTCTTTGAATCTTTTTATATCCTGAGGACACAACATGTTTCTCTGTTACTTTGAATCATTGTGTATACCAGGGACACAACTTGTTGAAGATGCTGAGAAAGTTATCTAACAGACATGTTTCTCTCGGGCCAACGATGGGGCATCCTCTTGTGATGAATAATGCTGGTCCGGACCCACCTGAGTGCTAATCTAGAGCACCTGTGAAGAGCAGCGCTGGGATTCACCAAGTGGCTGTGATGAGTTTCACTGATGGGTTGAGATGGAGGTTCTCACAGTCTTTGGTTGAGTCGTTTTGGCTTCTCTTGCAGCTCCTCCTGATTCATTACTCCTTTCATTACAGCACATTTCTCACTCATTTACCATCTTTCCTCTTAAACTCATGGTTGATGATATCAAGTGTCTGTTCTACTCAAATCTCCCTTCCTTCATACCAGCAAAATAGTTTCACCATTACATAAATGACCAGAGGATTCATCCATCACTAAATTTTCCCTTCGCCCCACTTCTCCTGTCCTTTAAGTATGTGATTACTATATCAGGGCAGCTGTAAGGGGTCACTAGTGTCTCCAGTTTGTCTCTCCTCTTGTGTTCTCCATACTTAGCTCTTCTAGTTCTCTAATTATATGCTTCCAATGTTCCTTCTTCTCTAAGCCCTTCTATGGTTAATCATATATAATCACACTCTATTTCCTCCTCTCGCTCTTTCCTTGTCTCTGTGCCACACTTAGCTCTTCTAGTTCTCTAATCCTACGCTTCCAATGTTCCTTCTCCTCGAAGCCCTCCTCTGGTTCATGTACGAAAATAGGGTTCTGTTGCAGTACCCCCCACACACTTTTTACGTGGTATCTGGTGCAACTTCAACTGAAAGTGTGCTGTGTCCCTGCTAATCAGGTTCCCAGCAACAAATGTTCTTCCTCCACACTGTTCAACAATTGGCCCTTCAGCCCCCTGTAAGTCTATAGTAAATGGTACCTGGGTTTCTAGGGCAGTGGGACTGAAGAGGGTCTACTAGGGACACCTCACCTAGGTCAAGCAGGTTGTCACTGCAGCATGCATGTCCTGTTGCAGACAAAACAACAAAGTAACATGACACACTGCATGTGTGCCATCCATGCCAACTAGCATGGCCTAAGGTATAGGTAAGTCACCCCTCTAGCAAGCCTTACAGCCCTAAGGCAGGGTGCACTATATCACAGGTGTGGGAATATCTGCATGAGCAGATATGCTCCTACAATATTTAAATTTATTCTTCGATATTGTAAGTGCCAGAGAAGCCATAGAAAGTACATGGGATGGAAACTTGACACCATGATGGCTTCTCTGAACCCAGGAGTGTTTGGTATCCAACTACTCCGCTCAATAAACCCACACTAATGCCGGTGTGGGATTTATTGAAACATGTACTCAGAGGGCATCTCAGAGGTGATGCCTGAACCCCCCCCCCCCTCCCAGCCCTGGTGTGGCCACAGACTGGCCTGAGGCAGTTTGCCACCACCAGACATGTTTCTGGGTCAAAAGCCTCAATCAATCAATCAATCAGTGTTTATATAGCACAACTACTCACCCGTGAGGGTCTCAAAGTGCTCGTTTATACCTGTGTAACCACATTATTTTTTTCCTCCATTGGGTAAGATTGAACTCTTTGAAAGTTGCTCTGTGTCAACCTTTGAAGGTCTTTTCCAAAATGTACTTACCTTATCGCAGAGATCGTGGTTTTAAAATAAAACTCAAACAAAGCTTATTTTTTATAAAATTGGTGTGGATCTTCTTTTTGAGTCGTGTGTCCCTTAGTGGTCAACGTTGTGCAGTAAATGTCTTACACTCCTCTGTGTTAGGCCCAAGGCTGCTCGCTCACCCAACCACTAATAGAGCACTTTCGGTTTACTTTGAGCCTCAACACTTCTGGGGAATCTCTGGACTCTGTGTCCGGTGTAACCACCTAGTGGTATACCATAAACAGAGCCAGCTTCCTGCAGTTCATCCGATATAATGACCCTCCATTTCCTCCTCTCACTCTTGCCTCCTATTTTTTCCACACTTAGCTCTTCTAGTTCTCTAATCCTACCCTTCCAATGTTCCTGCTCCTTAAAGCGCTCCTCTGGTTCATCAGATATAATCACACTCTTTTTCCTCCTCTCTTCTCCACACTTAGCTCTTCTAACTCTGCCCTTCCAATACTCAAGCGGCCATTCCAAGCTTTTCTCTTGTTCACCAGATGAACACAACATGATTTTACATAATGTGTATTTGTAAAGCGCACATTCTCCCAGAAGGTTACCTTGCTGCTGAATAAAGATGTGTATTATCCAACTCAATGGTACTCATTTTATCGACCGCGGAAGGATAAACTGGTGAGTGGACCTGCCAGGATTTGAACCTGTGACCATGAGTCGAACACAGACCCCTACAGCGGATGCATTAATTCACTAAACTACCAGCCCTGGCTTTTGGTGGAGGTAAAGATCCCTATGATTTACACAGAATTTCCTTGGAACATAAAGGAAAATTGCACATTGTTTTTGAGCACTAATTGAATTTGATTCCCTCAGGAGCACCATTACCTGTCCTGTTCCCCCATGTTTACATTATCCAACATAGCCACTTGTTTTGCTCTCATCTGATTGGCTGATAGTACAGCTGCTAATCTTTCCTCGCGTTCAACAGATGAATCAAAGTAGCAGAAACACCCCCCCTCCAATCCCCCAGCGCCTTGAGACACTCACGGGTGAGTAGCAGCGCTCAACAAGTACTGATTGATTGATTGACACAGAGTTTCCTTGTCTTGCCTTTTGTAGTTACACTTTTGTTTGCAAGCTCTAATTGAAATTGATATGTTGTTTCCCTCTGAAAATTCTTCCCCTGTTTGTTTTGCCTGATGTTCACAAGGTTCTGTTTAAGGGAGAGTTTTTGCCTCTGATCAGTTTGCTTCCTTGTCAAAAGCTCAGACATCATTTTGGTCTTGCTGCAATATTTAATAAATCTAAACAATAAAATAAAATGACCTATGGATTTGATCGCAGTTCACGCTTTTTAGTGTTTCACAGAATAAAATAGCAGCAATTATTGAATGGCAATAAAGTGTTCCTGATGAATCCATCACATCTGGCAGTCTTTGTTCAGAAGACCCCCTCCTCCCTCCTGGCAAAGAACCTCTCAAGGGCTTCGCCACAGAGTTAATAGCTACAACTTCGGGGCATATTTAGAAGCCCTTATCGCCACAGGAACGTCACTTTTTGTGACGTCCCTGTGGCGATAGGCACTTCGCCTTATTCACAAGGCGGCGTTAAGCCACGTTAAGTGGCTTAACGCCGCCTTGGAAATAAGGCCCCTTTTCACGCTACACTTAGGGGCTTATTTCGATGTCGGTCGGAGTTGCCTCTGACCGACACCGTCCCGGACTCGTGACCAACCGACCTGAGGTCGGCGGTTCCGACTGCCTGATTACGATGCGACCGAACACTGTTCGGTCAGATTCCCATTGTTCTCTATGGGTGCTTGTGTTACGGCCATAGCACAGACTCCTATGGAGAAATGGGGATGTGTGTAAAACCCTGCACCCTGCGGCAGGCACCCCATGGTGCCCGCCACAGAGTGCAGGGTTTTACAGGGGGTATCCTAGGTACCCCCTCGACTACCAACCGTAGGCCGCAGAGGCCAGGGGGCACTGCTAGGGGCTCCCAAAGTCACTTTTCGGCAGCCTTTCCGTGTCAGAAAGACCGGCACAGAAGGGCTGTCGTAAACCAACATCGTAATCCCGACGGTGGAAACGCCGTCCATAGGGGATTACGATGTGGTTCCTACAGACAGGAATAATCCGAGAGCTGGTAGGAACCGAGTCGAAATGACTGGCCGGTTTACGTTCCGACCGCTGACATCGTAATCAGAGGGAAGGACCGCAAACCGACCAAGGTGGTCGGAAAGTCTCTAAGGCGGTCAGAAAGCATCTGACTAGCGGTCGGAGGCTTTCAGACTGATATCATAATCGGCCCCCAAGCGTGAAAGGGGAGGGCAATGGGTGTTGCGGTGAGCGTTCCACCGCAACATCCATTGATTTGACTCTGCACCATATTTACAAGGTTGGTATAAATATGGAGCAGCAGCAAAATTAATACCAGGGAAAACCTGGTCTAACCTTGGCAAAAACAAGGAAAAAATATGTATTTCTCCTCGTTTTTGATATTTCTTTGGGGCATATTTACAAGCCCCTATTGCCACAGGAGCCTCACTTTTAAAGACGTTCCTGTGGTGATAGGGGCTTCGCCTTATTCACAAGGTGGTGTTAACGCACTTAACGAGGCTTACCGCTGCCTTGTGATTAAGGCACCCTTTCACGCTATACTGAGCATGAAAGGGGCAGGCAATGGGTGTTGTGGTGGCCCTTCCACCGCAACAGCCATTGATTTTGACCCAGTCCCATATTTACAAGGGTGGCGTAAATATGGGGCAGCGCCAAAATTTAGACCAGGGAAAACCTGTTCTTACCCTGGTACAACGAGGAGAAATTAAATGCTGTTCCATGTGTGCTGCGTTGTGCATCACACATAGAAACAGCAAAATGCCATTGATTGTTTATGTTCCTTCCAGCACATAAACAATCATTAAAAAAAATTATGCATTGAGCAGCACACATAGAAGTTACAAAACGCCATTTAAAGATTGTTTATGTGCAGGAAGGTCCACCTTCCTGCACTTAAACAATCTTACCCTGTAACTCAGGCACCCTTGCACAACGGTGCAAGAGTGCCTACATTGGCGCTTGGCAGCTAAATTTCAGCACCAGCGCAGGGGCAAATGCAGGACTGAGACGTATTGTTGTACATATGGCGCATCCCTGCCTTTCAAAAGTGGCAGAGTGCAGCGTTAAGCCAAGGAGGCTATCACTGCGCTCCATCACTTTTATTGTAAATATGCCCCTTTTTGTTTATTGGAACATTCTATCCTTATTAGATTTAAATTGTACTGTTCACGGAAATATCCACTAAATCCATTTTTATAAGTGATATAGAATGGTAGTTTCTTATGTAAAGGATTCTGCAACTGAATAAACCCAACAGATAAACCTTCACACGCTTACTACGCCTGCCTCAGTTCCACAATAATCTAGAGTGACTCTGGGTTGAATATGCTGATTGTAGACATATTCACGCCTGTGCATTTTTCATGTAAATCCCGGCCATATGACAAACGTCTGAAAATTAGAGCTCATTTCCTCTTTTTTGCTTTTATCGCCACAAGCAATCACCATCCGCCGCATCGGAGGACATTGCGTCTGATTTCTGAATGTGCAAGAATTTAAAAGTGGAAATACATCCGTTACTATGTGAATAACCGAGATTGGATGAAAAGTGCTGGGTCAGCAGGAATATGCTGTAAGGTGACATTCGCGCTGAGACCGGGATACTGGAGGGAAGAGACCGCTGCAGACTCTCCAGCCGCACTGTGGTGGTGGGTCGGTGTGTTCCATGTGGTAGGAACAGTTCTATGCACAGCACCTCGCCTCTTACCCGCTGCCTCATGTGGTCTCATGACATGCCGTGATTGGGTTACTGCTTTTCTGGTGGTAAGTCTTGGGGAGTTCCACTTGTTTAGACTGCTGCTTGTTCTGATTGACTGGCAGCGCTGGGCACCTCCTTCACATCCCTTCCCCTGGAGAGAACTGTTGTGTGTGCCAAGGAGCTGTGAGGACAAGGTGGTAATTGTGGTGGTGATAAAGGCGGTAGTAATGGTGGTGGTCATTATTGTGGAGCAAATGCTCTCGATGATGGTAATGGGGCAGGTTTAATGCTGGTGGTGGTGCCAATGGAAATAGTATTGGTAGGAGTGGTCTTGGTGGAGGTAGTGATCACTCTGATGGTGCTAATTGTGGTGGTCATAGTGGTACTGGTATTTGTGTTGGTATTGGTATTGATGGTAATGGTGGTCGTCATTATAGTGGTGGTAATGCTCTTGCCGATGAGGATGGTGGAGTTTGTAATGCTGGTGGTGGTGACAATGGAAATAATGGTGATAAGAGTGGTTTTGGTGGAGGTAATGATCACTCTGATGGTGGTAATGGTGGAGGTCACAGTGGTGCTGGTAGTGGTATTGGTGATATTATTGATCGTATTAGTGATGGTAAGAGTGGTTTTGGTGGAAGTAATGATCACTCTGATGTTGGCAATGGTGGTGCTGGTAGTGGTGTTGGTATTGATGGTAATGGTGGTTGTCCTTATTGTGCTGGTAATGGTCTTGACGATGGTACTGGTGGAGGTTGTAATGTTGATGGAGGAGACAATGGTAATAGTGGTGGTAAGAGTGGTCTTGGTGGAGGTAATGATCACTGATGGTGCAAAGTTTGGTGGTAATAGTGGTGCTGGTAGTGGTGTTGGTGATGGTATTGTTAGTAATGGTGGTTGTTATTATTGTGGTGGTAATGCTCTTGATATTAGCAGTGGTGGAGGTTGTAAGGCTGGTAGTAGTGACACTCAGCTGCAAACACACCACTGCAAGAGAAACCTGCAAATAAAACCTATTAAATTCAAGCTGCTAGGAGGAAAAATCAGGGTTTGGATCCATACAGAGGTATTTATTGCAGCTCTCACGTGTTGCAGAATTTACCTAACAATGCTTTCTCTCTTTCTCAGGGCTGACACTAAAAACACATACATCTGCAAACAGGACATCTCAAGAACAGCTCTCAGAATATTTATGGCCTCAAAATTAGGTTATATTGACAGTCCTCACACTTTGCCTCTAATATTTAATCAAATATCACTTTAATGAGAGCGAGTCCCCAAACTCTTCCTTCTGTGTATGTGAGTGGGTGGATAGGTGAAGGTGTCACCAGATGATGCAATATGGCTGTCTGTAGAACAAAACCAAGAGGGTTGGTAAATATTGGACCTGTGGATGCGGCTCTTTGAGATATGGCCTATTGCCGTGGGACATAAGCATGTATGTGAATTAATGCACACAGACTTAGCTACAAAGTATAGAGAGCTGTAGTACAGGAAGGATTTAGTAACAGTGAGGTGGCTGTAGTAATTACAGGATCCAAATGAGTTTCCAAGAGATTTATTCTTAGTCCAAGTTTAACATGCGTAACCTCCACCAACTTTCAAAGAATGACTATTCCTAGAATTCTCCACAGATCCATTCCACAACATAATAGCTTACCTCATATGATTCTACATGCCACATATCTCCCACCTTTAATATACAAAAATAAATTCAGAATTCCATTCACAGGTTAAAATTAACCAAATGCAAAATAAATAACAGTAACAATTTATTTAAAAAATGTATATGCAATAACAGCATCACATGGCATCACACTGCCCTCTTCCTGTGTTATTGACTTTACATACATTTTCAAAGCTCCAATCCTTTCCATCACTCAATTTGGCAATAGACCCCTTCATTTGTATTACCTTCTGTGGTTGGGAAAACTTGCTTTCACCCTTCCTCACAAAACCAGGGCTCTTCACCAGCACCCAATCACCACATTTCACATCCAAATTCTTCACACTCTTCCGATTGTCATAATTAAGTTTGTTACACCTCTGACAATCAGACACCCTTGACTTCATTTCCTCACGATCCACCCACACTTGTTTCTTCTCTTGGAGCCACATTGGGGATTCCTTGGTTGCAGGCTCACTCTCCTCAAGTGTTATAAATGGATAAACACCTGTAACCGAATGAGGAGCCACCCTATGGGCCCACACCATCTTGTGTAATTCTTCCTTCTATGACAAACCATTTGCCAAAGACAGTTGTATATTCTCCATAATAATACGATTCACTCTCTCTACAAGTCCGTTGGCCTGTGGCCGAAACAAAGCTACCCTGTCATGTCTAATCCCAAATCTTGCAAGAAAATCTGCCATTTCTGCGGAAACCAACTGGACTCCATTATCAGTAACCAGTACTCTAGGCACCACTTCCTCAAAAAACACTTCCTTCAGAAACTTCAAAACATTTCCAGTGGTGATTTGTCTCAGGGATCTACAGATAAACCATTTGCTGTGATAGTCCACTAATACAACCACAAAGCGATCATTCCTTCCCAATTTATCTATATAGGCCCCAAACAATCCATGGCCAGTTTTTCCCATGGACGAGTAGGTAGTTCCATACATCCCAAAGGAGGCTCCATAACCACTTTAACTTTATCGCTGTTGCTGCAAGCATGGCAATCCCGAACTGCATCCTCCACAGCTCTATCCATGCCTGGCTACCAAAACAATTGTCTCAACCTCCTCTTTGTCAAACTCCTTCCCAAATGCCCTTCATGAACAGTCTTTATCAACCTCAGTCTCAACAAACCAGGTGGAACAATGCGGTCTCTTCACAAAATCTTATCACCTTGAATGCTAAGCTCATCCTTCACTATTAAATAAGGTTTTACTTCCTCATCTATCTGACCAAGATCTTTCCAGCCACCTACAATAACTTTCACCAGCCCCTCATACACTTTGTCATTCTTAGTAGCTTCCTTCCATTCTTCATGCCCAATTGCAAACTCACCATCAATACAAACCACCTGATCCTCCATTGTCTGCATACAGGAAGTATCTTCCACGGTCATTCTTGATAAGCAATCTGCAATCACATTCCGTTTTCCACGGACAAACTCTATCACTAAATTGTAACCCATCACAGACAACAGTCACCTCAAAATACGAGGTGTCACACTCCCTTCCAAACCTCGACCACATTTAAAAATATGAACAAGAGGTTTGTGGTCAGTTTTCAATACAAATGGCAAACCCCACAAATAATATCTAAAATGGGTCATTCCCCAACAACAAGCTAGGGCTTCTTTCTCTATGGCAGAGTAAAATCGTTCTGCACATTGCAACCGTTGTGATGCAAATCCAATAATTCTTTCAGCCTCTCAGTCACTTGCAACAGAACCGCCCCAAGCCCAACATTACTCGCATCAGTGATCACAATCGTTTTTCTGTTGGATTCGAAATGACCCAATGACGGTGCATGAGCAAGAGATTGTTTCACATTTACAAAGGCATCCTCACACACAGAACCCCATTCAAACGCACTTCCTTTCTTTGGGAGTACCCTCATAGGCTCCACCACATCTACAAATTTTGGCACAAACTTTGAACAGTATTCTGCAAGTCCTAAAAAAGACTTCAATAGTTCTCTGTTGATGGGACAAGGAGCATCCTCTATCGCTTTTACAATGCTTTTCTTAGGTTTAATACCATCAGCTGATATCTGATGTCCCAAATAGTCAACTTGCCGCAACCTCAACTGGCACTTTTCCTTCTTAATGGTCAACCTATGGCTTTCTATTCTTTTTAAAACTCCCTCTATCAACACATCATGATGTTCAAGTGACTTGCCCACTACCATAATGTTGTTCTGAAAACATAGCACCCTTTGCATTCCTTGAAAGATATTTTGCATTATCCTTTGAAAAAACAGCAGAAGCCGATGCAAGCTCAAACGGCATTCTGCAGTATTGAAATGCTCCCAGTGTTGTCACAAAAGAAGTTAGCGGCTGTGAGTCAGGATGTAAATTTATTTGGTGATATGCTGACTACATATCTAACACACTAAACACACTTCCACCCCCATCATGCTCAACATTTTACCAATGTTTGGTAACGTTTGCCTATCCAAACATAAATTTTTGTTGAGATCCCTCAAGTCAATGCATAAACAAATCTTATTGCCATCCTTAGGAGCAACTACAAATGGAGACAACCATTCTGGTGATTCCATCGGCTCAATAATGCTTGCCCTCAATAGCCCTTAACTCTTGTTGTAGTGGTTCTCTCATCATATATGGTATGGCCCTCAATTTATTCACAACAGGTTTAGCATGTTTCTTGAGAACAATTTGAAGAGAAAATTCTTTAACACACCTAAATCCTCCCAAAAAACATGAGGGAATTTTTCCATAAGCATTTTCCCCCATTCATTGTCCACAATGCCCTCCTTCAGTATTACACTTTCCACTACCCGTTCCACAACCATGACCGGTTCCCCGGCATTGGGGTCAAGCACAATGTTTAAGTCTCTTTGGTGGTGCCAACCCAAAAGACTTGAACCTTCATTGGTTACATAGATTCTTCCATGTACTCCTCGTGTTTTAAAAATTATATCCATCCATTGCATCCCTAGGATGTCAATCTTAGTGCCACCGTATCCAACAGCCTTCACATCGGATTGTTGCAAATCGTTAATCTGTGCACCCAACTCTTTTTGATACATCTCTTTAGATATCAGGGAAAACAAACTACCAGAATCAGCTAATAATTTGATCCTTGCTGCCCCCACTGTGATCTCACAATGTGTTTTTTCCAATTTATCCGTGCTTTCTTGTCTTGTATTTACTTCACATGTACAATTGCTCCCAGGAAAAGCAGTACATTTTCCATGACTTATCGTCGAAATCCTTATGCTTTCTTTTTCTACATTTACTCCTTTCACACAGTTGCTCACCTGAGTAATTGTGCTTTCTATTCCATCTATAGTTAAAAATATCTCTGTATGCTCCACATCCTGACCTTCAACTTCTTTGATACTTGTGTTCTGTGTTTTCCTTCTTGACCCACAGACTTTAGCCAAGTGCCCTCTCTTTCCACATGATCTACAAGTCACATTTCTCTCCCCACAAGCAAAACTAGAACTAATGTGTCCTGGAGATCCACACCTGTAACAAGTAGCAGTTCGTCGTTCTTCGAAACTTGGAATAGGAGACGATTCACCTCCCCTACCGGACTTCTTATAATATTCCTTCTTTACTTCTTTTATTTCAATTGGCAGTTCATTTTCTATAGTCTTTGCACTACTACCTTTTCCTTTGCCAATCTCCCTCATCCACACGGCTCTATGCTCCATACTCCTAGCAATTTGTATGGCTGTTTCCAAACTAGGATCCTTTGACAGTAACTTACCTTTTACTTTCTTATTGTTAGTACATCTCACTATTTGGTCCCTTATTAAATAATCAATTAGATTTTGAAAATCACATGTCACTGCTAAACCACGCAAAGAAGCAACATAAGTCATGATATCCTCATCCTGCCCTTGTATTCTGCAGAAAAATGTATGTCTCTCGAAGACTACATTCACTTTAGTTGTAAAAAACAAATTCCAACATTTGCAGTGACATGTCATATAGATTCATTGGTTGACCATTCCCCACGCCCAATGAAATTTCAGGCAAATCTTCATTAATTCTTCTACCTTCCACTCCTAGACGATGCAAAAGAATACCTTGTTTGCGTATGGGACCACATTTGTCCCCCCCCAATTGTCAATAAATAAGTGAAAAACATATTCTTCCATCGCTTCCATAGAATAGAAGGCTCACCAGGGACTGGTAAGGGTGCCGTCATACTTTGTTCAGACATACCTGCAAGAAATGTTAAATTAACAAGCCAAAACAATTGACCAACATAACAATCCAATATAAAAAATTGAAATAACAGGTTAAAATAATTAACTAAAATAATTATTTAAAATAATTAATTAGCATAATTATTTAAAATAATTAATCAAAATCACAACAGTTGATGTAGGTCACAATTTTGCAGGATCAGCTTGTCTTCTCTTTTCCTCAAAATCTGCCTTCCATTTCTATGCATGTACTATGAAGAGTCCTTCTTCGATTTCTACCAAGAAGAGTAACAGCAGGAAATCTGATAAATTCCAGCACCAAATTTAATCTTGCTTCAGATTATCTTGAAAGGGATTATTTAAACTTTATTTTGCCCCATTTTCCTGAACACACATGGGCACGCAGGCTCATTAGCACATATACGAACGCAAAACGAGCTGGAAAGTCAATTACCAGCCGTACTCGAGGCGCGCGCGAGCTGGAAAGTCAATTACCAGCCGCACGTGAGGCGCGCGCTTGTCTCGAGCATCTACGTGACTCGGCTTCTTCTTTAATGAGTCACGCGAAGCCAAAGGCAGGTGACACTTTGATTATTGTTGCAGAGACACGAGGCACCCTTTACAGCTGACAACAGTTGCTGTTAGCCCGAAACGGGTCCCAGGATGCTTGTTTCCGGTCCAGGGAAGACATGGCTTGGCAGTTCGGGCTGGACTGTTCCCATGAGGCACAGGGTCAAGACTGATTTGCATATAGTTGTGTCTGAACTGGGGTGGTGAAGTGAGCTAAAGAACGATGATGGATTCAACCCAGATCTGTGACTGGGGGTGAGTGTGTGAAAAGTTTCAGCACTCCGTCCATCGTCTCCTTGTATTTGCAACAGTTGCTGGGCAACACAGCCTCAAGCAGCTATGGGCGACTCGAGACACTGTGATTCCAGACACCACAGTTGCTATGAGACACGGAGATTCAAAAATATACTCCGTTTCCTCATTCCCTTTTCCTTCGTCTTTTAACAGCGCAATTTTTCCCATAAAAATATGAGCATAAAGACGGTAAAAAGTCCAAGACTGAGGGGCATATTAGCAAGACCCACGTTAAAACTATCGCCGTTTTAGCGGCAGGAAACTGCCGCTAAAACGGCGATAATGGGCTTGCTAATATGCGTTATAGAATTCCAATAGAAGTCCAGGTTAGATGTCCTGCACATAATTTTATCGCCGGTCTTGCTAATATGCCCCATTGTTTTTGTGGACTGGACTCGGCTACCTATACCTTGCCAGATATCTCTCACTCCTTGAATTTGATCTTTGCTGACATAAACGCTATGACTACAATGTCCACTCCCTGATAACCTTTCAAGTTTATTACCTGTTCGTTCAAGTTCCAAGTTGGACCAGATGATGAAAAGCAAATCTTTTGGTACTACACAATCCACCAACAGTGTCACATCTTTGTCTTTTATTTCAAAACAGCTTTTGGATGAATCTTTCTGCCCAGACTACTCTCCTTCCCTTACCCTCTTCGTCATTATCTTCACCACCGGTTCCCATGCTTTGTACTTGGGAGTGAGTTGGAGTGAGTTGGAGCGAGTTGCGAGGGGAGGCGAATGGGCCCACTGACTCATGGCAGAGCCAAGGCAGTCTGTTTAAAGAATCTGGGGGCATATTAGCAAGACCGGCGACAAAATTAACGCCGTTTTAGCGGCAGGAAACTGCCGCTAAAACGGCGATAATGGGCTTGATAATATGCGTTATAGAATTCCAATAGAAGTCCAGGTTAGATGTCCTGCACATCTAACCTGGGCTTCTATTGGAATTCCATAACGCATATTAGCAAGCCCATTATCACCGTTTTAGCGGCAGTTTCCTGCCGCTAAAACGACGATAATTTTATCGCCGGTCTTGCTAATATGCCCCACAGTTTTTTGACGATCAGGATGAGGGAAGAAGTCTATTACTAGCGCTATTTCACCATATAGCGGCGTTCCAGAGGTGGAGGCTGCGTATCCTTACTGCCCGCTGCGCAGGACCAACTCGTCGCCAAAAATGTGTAGTAAACACAGGATCCAAATGAGTTTCCAGGAGATTTATTCGTAGTCCAAGTTTAAAATGCGTAACCTCCACCAGCTTTCAAAGAATGCCCATTCCTAGAATTCTCCACAGATCCATTCCACAACGTCATAGCTTACCTCATACGATTCTACATTCCACAGGGGTGCTGTAAAAGAGGAGAGGTTTATACTAGCCAGAGAGCGCTATATAAAAGGAAGGGGTTAAAAAAGCGGTTGAGCGCTGTACATGATGAAGGAGTTTATAATAGCAATACAGTGCTGCATAACAGAAGGGATATATATTTCAGACACAGAGCTGTACAAAAGTAGGGATTTATAAAAGTGACATGGAGCTGTAGAGGAAAATTGAGTTTGCAATATCCAAGGAGCTTTCTGCAAGAGGAAGGATTTAAAATAGAAATAGATTGCCATATTAAAGGAGAGGATTATGAAAGTGGTATAGCACTGTACAGGAGGAGGGGCTTATGATAGCGACAGGGCGCTGTAAAAGAGAAGGAGTATATAGTAGCAACACAGTGCTGTGAAAATGGAAGGGATTTATAATAGCGACAGATAGCTGTACAAAAGCAGGGATTTATAAAA
Organism: Calotriton arnoldi; assembly: GCA_963921515.1. Taxonomy (NCBI): domain Eukaryota; kingdom Metazoa; phylum Chordata; class Amphibia; order Caudata; family Salamandridae; genus Calotriton; species Calotriton arnoldi. The sequence continues at coordinate 112,974 of CAWUFW010020090.1, forward strand.
GCGACTTGGCACTGTACAACATAAGGAATTTAGAAGAGCAACAGGGCGCTGTACAAGAGATGGGGCCTGTAATAGTTACAGGGCGCTGTAGAAGAAGGTCCATAGCCAGAAGCATATTTTTAGGGGGGCATGGGCCTGACTTATGACAAAAGATTAAAGCTGTGCATTATAGGTGCATTCTTTCCCAAGTACTTATAGGGGAAAAGGTACAGTATGCAAGCATTTAAAGCGCACAATGGTTGTTGGTGCTTTTTTTGTATTAGTGGTGTGATTGGAGGTCCTACTAATATCGAACCACAGAGTATTGTGGTACAAGATTATTGGGGACAGAATATGAAAAGATAAGAGCATATAGGGAATTATAGATTTACTATTCGTAACTACACATTTACATACTTTGAAGATGTATATATTTTGTGTAGATCACATACATTTGGAGTACAGTATAGAAAATCCATACTTACCTGCTGATATTTTGGATTCTATATTCTGATTTCAATATTCTGTGCTGTTGATATTCTGGTTTTGATATTCAGAGTGAACACCGTGTAATCCTCTGTGAAGGAACATGCAGAGTTATACGGTACATACTAAGCACATGCAAACAACATTCCACAATCCAACTTTAAGTCCTATCAATTGTTTGATGTTGAGGGCATCAAATCATTGGAACAGGGGAAAGGTGATTACGGACTTCCCAAACCCCAAATAATGTGTTACATCCACATAAGGCAATGGGTAACCCATACCACTGTGAGACCGCTGCCCGTCAGGCCTCTGACCTCCTCTGAACATTGGCTGCTTCTTAAGTCAGATGACCACTGTGACTCATTTCTGAAATTGATAAGGTCCTCAATTCAGACAACTCTCGAACACGACTTTGTTGTGATGGGAGACTGAAATTGGGAGGAAACTTATGGATAAGGAATAGGGAGAAATACCTGCTGCCAGTATGGCAGTTAGGGAGATGCTTCTAAAAATTGCAACGTACTGGTATTATACCCCCAGCAGTATACATAAATGAGATACCACCAAGGATAACTTGAGTTGGAGAAACTGTGGTAACCCTGGGCCCCTCCATCATTTGTTGTGGCACTGCCCTAAACTGCAACGATACTGGAAGGAGGTGCTGAATGATACTGACTTGATGTCCAGGATTCAGATTTTTAGACCCTGCATGTGTTATTTTGGGAGTGGTAGATTACCTCTCTCATCCCATAGGATCTTACAGGAGTCGACAGATCTCCTTACTGTTGTGTGCGGCCAAACAGGCAATTCTGAGACTGTGGGGCAGGGTCGACATCCCAACTTATTGACTGTGGCTGTATCCGCTGTGGGACATTCTTGGAATGGAAAAGATTCCATTGAGACTGGCAGGGACATGTGGCAGTTTTGCATCAGTATGAAAACCCTGCCTATGACTGTAAGCGACAGAATTCATAGAAGTCCCATTTTCTAAGTACCTCAAAGTTTTACATGTGTCAGCCTCAGGTACATCCAAAGTTCTACAATGGGATGGAGGAACGAATGTAGGGTCCTGATTGGAGCGGCAACGCTATCGAATGATGTGTCCTGGTGTGTATTAATAGGGTATGTGAGAGTTCTTAAGGGTTGGAATGTGTTAGGGGAGTTTATGTTCTTTTTGCTATCTTGATGAAGCTTAGGATGAGGGCTGCATGGCAGTCTAGAACACTTTGCTTTTAAAGTTGTAGGTATGCACTTTATTTGTTCATAAACTCCGACAGCCTTGGGATGTAGGCGTGTGTATGTGTCAAGCTTTCATATTCAAGAGCTATGACTTCTCCCCGAGAGCACATAGAAACAAATACAAGGGGGTGCTATTCTCAAGCAATTTGTAAAAAAAACAATGTAAATCAAGTAACAGTGGCTAGACTTTGACAGGACTTCAAAGGTCACTATGCAAGGTGATTTTTGGATATTTACAGTGAGATCCTTTTAAGAAAAAATGCAAATGTGTTTATTGAAATCACATGGGGCCAGGTGTATTGGCAAAAATGTGATAAGCTATAAATTCCACTTAAAATCTCCAACCACCATCTCTCCACATCTCTCATTTTGCTCCTTGAGACTCTATTTTACAATCTCTCTTTTCTCCTTCTCTCCTAATCTCTGTCCTTTTTGCCTCTATCGCTCTTTTCCTCACTATCCCTTTCTGTTTGCTGCTGCATCTGTCTATCTTGCCCTTCCTGCCTCTTCTGCACTCTAGCTACTTCCATTTACTCTTCTTTCTCTCCTTTTCTAGAACCTCTTTTCTCTATCTCTACTTCTCAGTGTTTTAATTCTCCCCCTAGCCCTCCTTCCCAAAGACCATGCAGAGCAGCTGGAATGTTTTCTTGGCTGTGCATGACCATGAGCAGGAGCGGCCACCTTTCTTCGGCCACTGTGCATTTCGCTGTTCTCCAGGTCTGGAAGCCTACCGTCCTGGGGGCCTTCTGGACCTGGAGTAGCTCCCCATGACCATGGAACAAAGAGGTTAGAGCAATGTAGCCATCATATCCCTGCAGCTTATTGTCCATTCTTAATGGACAGGACATCAGGCTTCATGGATTTGGTGGGTTTTAAAGGCTCTAGGGCAGAGGACCACCTGTTGACATCTACCACACTACCGTCACTGTGCAGTAGACTTCAGCGGGTTGTCCACAAAACTGGAAAAGAAAATATTTTCGGTAAAAACACTAGAAATATTTTCTTTTCTTAAATCAATGTCAGAATAACACAAGGAACATTCTTCCCTTGAGTCCTGAGGGTTTTTTTTGTGCTGTATTTCACAGCACACTGTGCGTGCTGATGTCACAGCAAAATAAATCTGAAAGGAGATTGTGATAATGGAATCTGCAGTGATTCACAAATCTTCCACCACACAATGTTTCTACCTTTCTTCCATTAGCGATCAAACCCAACTTGTGTGGATGGGCTATCACCTGTGAAGGAAAGGCCCCCAAAAGCAATAAAGAAACATTATCAGTTTGAAAAGTGACCCATTCTGGTGATGTGGGTAGTTATAGTATTTATTCCAGGGCTCACACGGCACCTAGGAATATCTACCAGGTCCAGACATTTCTCAAAACAAGGCACAGAGAGTAGTCTGTGGTGGTGTGTTTTGCATGTACGAAATTACTTTTTCTTACCCAGAATGCCCTGCAAACACCAAACTTTTGTTAAATCACAGATTTTCCTAATATTTCTGTGATAGAAAATCAAATCCAAGAATCTGTGAGGGTCCTTAGTATTCCTACTACTCAGTGTTCTGACACTTCTCTCTTTAAAAACAATACCTCAAATGTTCACTAAGGCCCACCGTGGTGGTGGTCCAAGCACTGGCTCCTCAGGGTTCCGGCCGCCAGATTAAGAGGTTGGTGGTTGGACTGCTTCAAGCCCGACACAAGACCCCCATCACCGCCAGGATCCTAGATCCCAACGGGGTGGCAGTGGGGAAAGCAGTGATCAATGGCAGCGGTGCCAATGCTGGCACCGCCAATCTGATCATGACCTGTCTTTCCCACGACCTTTTCATGCCGGGGACCCGTCATGAAAAGGTTGGTGGAAAGGCAGGGAAGGGGCCCAAACAGGGCCCCAGGATGAATTTGCCCATGGGAGGTTATGCATGGGGGCACATGTTGTGCCGCTATCTGCTTGCATTGTCGTGCATGCACTGTGTACCGTGCACGACATGGTGCATGGTACACAGTGCACCACTGTGCAAACAAGGCTGCCACAGTGGCTGCATATGCTTCAGGCTCTTTCTATGAGCACCGCAGACACAGCCCCACCAGCCCAGCAGTGTACTTCTAACACGGCGGTCAGGATGCCGCCGGCTTGGTGGCGTTCTCTTGACTGCCTCAATGGCGGTCTGGTGGTCGGACCACCAATTTCGTAATCAGGCCCTAAGTAGTTACCTAGAACCTTATTATAGGAATTCATTTGCTATAAACATAAACTAGATAAAGGAAACCACAATTTCAAAGGAGTCAAAAAATTTCAAATAGCAGATTCATACTACACAGATCTGAGATGACAATTTTAAAAAATCAGAAAATGTTCTGCGCGGAAGTCAATTATAATACAAATGCTTTCAGCCTCAGATGTCCTGATTATGGTTTCCACAATACTTAATTCAAGGAGATGAATCCTCAGCATGCTGAAGGGTTATCTAGATAATAAACTATTTTTGAAAGATAGATAGTATGTCATAGCAGCCCTTTGTGACATGGCAGGCTATATTGTATCATTTCCGTATTACACTACTGCTAGTTAGAATATTTGCAGCCGTCTGCAGCAAGAACATTAACCTAACAAACTATAATTTCTGCAAACACAAAAAGATCCTTAGAGCAGACACATTATCTCACCAGTCTATATTTCACAACAGGCCGGTGTATGCTGTAGCAATGTCAGTCAAATGTAAGTCGTACCTGACTTGTTTAGATACTGCCCCAGCCCAATAGGCTAATCAAAGCACTATACCATAGGATAGGATAGGATATTATTTATAGAGCGCACTTATACCCAAGGGTGTCAAGGTGTAGCTTTCAAACGAGGAGAAAGAAAGAAACGCACCTGCAGCCATCTAAGATGAAAAAAGCCAGGTTTTCACATGTTTTTTAAAAACCGGAAAAGAGTCAGCGTTGGAGATAAAGCTGGGCAGGGAATTCCATAGCTTGGCGGCCGCTACCAAAAAGGAGTGGCCACCCCATCTGGAGCTGTGAAATCTGGGAGTTACAAGTTTTTCCTGTGAGGAGGATCTCAAGAGCCTCCCAGGAGTTTTCAGATGTGGCGTTCCTTTACCTAAATACCATGCTCAGAACCTTAAAGGAGATACGCTTCCTGATGGGAGCCAATGCAGGGAACGAATCCCATTCCTGGCTGACTGATGCTCGGGAATATTAAGAATCAGCCGCGCCACTGCGTTCTGTACCACCTGTAGCTTATTAAGTGAGACTGTATTGATGTTCAGGTACAGAGCGTTGCAATAGTCCAGCCAAGAGTTGACTGGAGTGATGATTAACTGGTGTACTTCGGACAGAATAAAAGGCAAAATCTTTCTAAGAGTCCTCAGAATATAAAAGCAAGTACTAACGGTGCGGCTAACCTGTGCGTCAAAGCTCAGACCATTGTCGAAAATGACCCCCAGATTCTTTGCTGTCCTACCCGGGACGGGGAGGAGACCACAAACTGCCGGCCACCATGGATTTTGAATAGATGGAATTCTGCGAGCCAAATACCAGCACTTCAGTATTGTCTGCATTGTAGTGAACTGCCCTTCATCCAGCAGATAATGCTGGACATACACTGATTGAACCTCTCCAAAACCGATTACAGGTCATGCGAGATGGAGATGTTAATTTGCGTATCGTCCGCATAAGAAAGCACCTGAAATCCGAAGGACCGCACCAAATCGGCCAAGGGGGTCACATAGAGATTGAAAAGAGTGGGGCTCAAAGATGAGCCCTGGGACACCCCACAAGGAAGTCTAAAGGCCTCAGCTCTAAAGCCTCCACAGCTGATGATGTGGGCCCTGTTTGACATAAAAGAGTGGAGAAGCTGCAAGGCATTTCCAGCAATTCCCACTTGTCGCAAGCACTGAACCAAACGCACCGGGGAGACGGTGTCGAATGCTGCAGATAGGTCGAGCATTATAAAAAACCGCGGCCCCGCCCATATTGGGATCTCAAGATTTCTAGACTTGGATAAAATGTTAATTACAATGGATTGATCAGAGTAATTTAATTACACATTGCTCTTGTGATGCGAAATTACAGAAATTAAGCGATTCACCAGGTTGAGTAATTAGGAGTAATTTGGGGCAAAAATCCTACCACAGGAGCACAGGAACAGCAAACTAACAGAGAGCGAGCAGCTGCTGACTACTGCTTTTTGTGTCCAATAGCATTTAGTGCATTGTCTTAGTGCAAAATGCATCCCGAGCCCATATTGGATGCAAGGGTGGATTTTGCACTAAGAAAAGAGCAGTAAATGCTGGATTATGCTTCTCACGTAACTAGGCATAATTATGAGTAATTTTGCAGTAATTACTCATAATTATGCTAGAGAGAATTACGCCTGTTACATCCACCCCTAGAGATTTCCTGATTGGACATTGCTTCTGAATGGCTGGTAGGTTTAGTTAGTGACAACCAGTTATGTGTCAGGAATCAGAAAGGTCATGAAAAATGCTAACTTAAAAACAACGTGTCCAAATGTGCTGCACAGTTGTGCAGTTTTCTCACACACCAAATTCTTGTTTGAGATACCATAGGTGAAAAGTGAGACCGGAGTTCAGCTAATACCCATTGAATTATTTGCCTCTCATCTGTGACTGCAAAATAATGTTAGGACAACCTTTCACATCAGCGTCTCACACACAACACTGGACACCCTCAGGGGTCCATTGTTTCCCCTCTGTTATTTAACATCTGCCTAACCCCCGTACCAAACCTGATTAAATCATTCATCCTCACCTGTTACAATTATGCAGATGACATCAAAGCAATTTTAAATATGAATGGCCTGAAAGACCACTACAATATAAAACGATATGACTGCCTTCGGCCATAAACATATGAATGTTGAATAACCATCTAAAGCTAAATACCACAAAGACAGAGCTTATGACCTGTGGTCAATCGCAAAAAACACCAGTGTGACGCCATATTGCCAAAGGAACATAAGGCCCCTCAAAAAATATCAAATGTAGTCAGAAACCTAGTGGGTAACCATAGATTCGGGCCTATACGTGATACCACATCTAAGGTTTTTGGACAAAATATTGCCCACAAAAGTATTGTGATACAAAAATAATGTGTCAAGAAGATTGTGTTGTCAGAAATATTGTCGACAGGAATACCGAAGGTAAAAATATCGTTTTAAGTATTGTTTTCAATATTGTTGTAGGAAATATTTATTTAGAAAATATAGTTGTATGTAACATAATTTGTAAGTTTTTTTGATTTAATGTATTGTAATGTGTTTAATTCTATATGTTTATTCATCTTTTTTGTTTGTGTTTTTAATAAGATAATTTATTAATTATGAAATTGTTGAAATTTGTCTTTTTAGTTGTATTAATGTGTAAAAATAATGGATTCATAATTTATTTTAGAAGCAGGATATTGTGTTTTTAACAGATAAAGGTGTAGAGATTTTTAAAAAGTCAATATTTTAGTGTAAATTTAATATTTATTATTTAAATGATATGTACGTTAATATTGTAAAAAAATGTAATTTATTTTGTTACATTCATAATTTTTAGAGAGAATAATGTACAATTAATTATAATATATTTTAATAATAAATTAAAAATGTAAATATTAAAACAAATATTTAAATTGCAAAAAATTGTAAACATAAAAAATTACAATTACATTTCATAAAGTCAAGTAATTAAAAAATAATTTACATTTTATAAATATAAAAGATATCAAAATTCAAATATATTTTTATTTTGAAAAATATGTCATTGTAAAAATAGCTTCAATTTTTGTATTTTTAAAATTGATTATATTTGTTTTTTATTTTATGATTGTCAATTTTGGATTAGGATTTTATTTTTTGTTTTACGGTTCAAAGTTTGGGAATGGTAGTAAATATTTTTTTAAATAAATTAATTATTAAAAGAGATAAGAATATTCTTGTACATGTTAATGTTTCATTATGAATATATAGGTTTTTAGTTTTGTTGTTTAATTTTTGTTTATTTTATAGATCAAAAATTATGCGTGAGTATGAATTATTGAATATGTGTAGAAATTTTTTATCGTGTAGCACCTTGCATAAAAGTTTTCAGGTTGCAGTGGAAAAAGTACATTTCACCCCTTTAGTGTCCAACACCTTCCCCAAATTGGCTTAGATTGGAGTGGGAATAGTAAAATTCACCCTTTATTGTCCAAACCTTCCCAAAATGTGTTTAGATTGGAGTGAGAATCGTAAATGTCACCCTTTTAATGTCCAACACCGTCACCAAATTGGTTTAAATTGGATTGGAAAAAGTAAATGACACCCCTCCAGTGTCCAAAATCTTCCCCAAATAGGTATAGATTTGTATGTGAATAGTAAATCTCACTCCTTCAGTGCTAAGGCCGTCTCCAAATTGGGTTAGATTGGAGTGGGAATAGCAAATGTCATACCTCTAGTGTACAACACCTTCTCCAAATTGGTATAGATTGCAGATAGAATAGTAAATGTCAAACCTTTAGTGTCCAACACCTTCCCCACATTGGTTTAGATAGTGGTGGGAATTGTAAATGTCACCCTTTTAGGGTCCAACACCTTCCCCACATTGGTTTAGATAGGAGTGGGAATTGTAAATGTCCCCCTTTAAGTGTCCAATATCTTCCCCAAATTGGGTTAGATTGGAATGGGAAGAGCAAATTTGACCCATTTACTGTCCATCACTGTCTTAAAAATGGTTTATGTTAGAGTGTGATTATTTAATTTTATAATTTTAGAGTGAAATCTTTTGTTTAAATGGCATTTGTATGTAGTAGAAATAGTTTAAGTTATTTAATTAGTATTGTTGGTATTTAGAAATATAATCAAAATATAGTTAGTTATATATTTGTAAAAAATAATATTATTAGTTACATATTTTTCAATTTCTGTCACAGTTGGGCGGGGAGTTGTATTCCCTTCCATTAAATACAACATCAACTTTTGTAGTGGCGCTCCCAAAGCATTCATTACAATAATATGTGGTACATTTCCAATACACTTTTCTGTTTATGCACTTTCTTGGCTCCACGTTGAGCCCATGTGACTATGGGTCTGATTAGGATGGCGGTCAGACTTACATCCGACCGCCATCCCTTCAGAAATGGAACCGCCTGACTAGCTGTCGGCTGTTCCGCAACCGGTATCATGATGTGACTGCCTTCAAGGTGATCGCAATGTGTATCTTTTGTATTGCGGCATGTTTTGTGGGCTGCAGCACACGCTGCAGTACAAAATATACACTCTGTACATATCCCTGCACTATGTGGCAGGCACCATGTGGTGCTAAATGGTGCAGGGATATGTAGGGGCACCATAGGTGCCATGACAGAGGGCCAGGGGTCAAGGGGGGCATGCTATGGGCCTCCGCCTGCCTTTTCATGACTTGTAAACCAACATGAAACGGCCAGCACGAAGGGACATCGTAATCCCTACTGCGGTGCCTGGCAGGCACGTCCACCATTGTAGCGACATTGGACCCTCCGACGGTCCGACCGCCAACCATCCGCCAGCCACCATAATGCAGCGGGTGGTAATGCAGGGTCCAATGGCGATGGGACCACCACCGACGGGCTGACAGTGGCGGTCCCCCCGCCATCGTAAAGAGGCCCTTAGTAAATGCTTGCCTTTCTGGGATGTTATTATTTTGCACTCTTTGTCATTATATCTGAAAGTAGTGTAATAGTATAAATAAATGTTTTTTTAAAAAAGTTTATACATTTGTTAATTACATATGAAATTAAGCAACTACTTCTATTTTTTATACTTACATGTATGTTCTTTTTAGATGTTTCAGACTGTTTCGAAACTTTTCCGCTGAGTGGGTAGAAATGTGGAGCAGGTGCTTACTTTTCTGTTGGGAAAAAAAGGGTGAGTTTCATTTTAAATGGTTATTTGTTGGTAATATGCTGAGGTTGTTCGGTTATGTTTACATGCAATTGGGGTGAGTTTATATTTTAAAATATTTTATGCATACTTACTTTATTATATCTTTTGGCTGGTTTGTGGTAGGTGTTTTTTATGGAAGGTTATCAGTTTTTGAAGTTGTAGTGCTTTCTTTTAGGAAGTGCATGTAAAGAGAAAAAAGTTGGAGAGTGTTTTGTTAATTATTTGCTTTTTTAAATTTTGTATTTAGTTTATAAGTAAGTTTTAGTTTAAATATAAGTTTTACTTGTTTAGATAATTGTCGAGATATATATATTTCTTCTTTTAGAGTCTGGTCAGAGGGTCCAGCAGAGTTTCCTCGTTTTGCAGCGTTTGTAATTTTTTGACGTATTTAGTTGATCAAATTAGTGTGCCTTTTATATTGTTGATTTAAATATTTCTCTGATTTTATTGGTTAAGGTTGTTTTTAGTTGAATTTTATTGGTAAATTTAGTTTCAGTCTAAAGTTTTTTGTTTATTTTAATCAGTTATAGCTTTTTCCTTCTATGGTAAAAGGTAATTAAGGTTTTATTTAATATATATATAATGTTGTTATGTAGTTTAATAGTGTTGAATATAAATATACATGCATACGGGCTGTTGTTACAGCCGAAATGCGTCTCTCCTGTTTGCTGGGTCGAGGGAGGCCCAATGTAATAAAGAAGCCTTAATCCAGCAGCCCTCATGTCCGTGCGCTCTTCCTTGTTGTTGTGCTGATATACATATATATATATATATATTCACTGAAAAAACCATAGATTTTAGGGACAGTTATAGTTAGTTGGACATTGCACTCGTACAAAACCCGTGAAATTCCCCCGTTATAGTTAGTTCCGCTAACTATAACTCGCGCCCCCGCAATGCACTGCTGATGACGTCACATATTACATCACTCATGACATGGTCAGTGATATCACTGATGACATCACTGATGACATCATCCAGTGACTGTGTGTTTCTGTAAAGTTTAAATATTTTTAATATATATAGGGAAAGGCGTATTGAAGAATGAGTGGGTGTATAAGTGTCTGTATGGATGATTTAGTAGGTGCGTGACTGACTCTATAAGTGAGTGATTAAACGTATCTTACTGAATGCATGGGTTAGTGACTAAAGTGGGTGAATGTCTGTATCTGTCTGTCTGTTGCTGGGTAAGTGGCTGCATGGGTTTGTGAATAGCTACATGAGTGTCTATATGAGTTATTGATTGGTTGTCTGAGTATCTGTATGGGTGCCTGAGTGTTTGTGTGGGTGGGGTGGGTGCGACTCTGTGCATAGATGTGTGAGTGGGTGATTCACTGGGTGGATGGTTTCAAGAGTGCATCTGTGATAGACTGTATGGGTGGGTAAGTGTGTGTAAGAGTGTATTAGTGAGTGAATGTATGTCCCAGTGGTACATGTGTGAGTAACTACATATGTGAAAGGCAGTATATATGTTTGTTGGAGTATATAAATAGCTATAAGCGAGAGTGTGTGATTGTGAGAGTGACTGTATGGATGAGTGTGTGCTTGCATCAGTGATTGTATAAGAGCGTAAGAATGTGCTAGTATTTGTATGAGTAAGTGAGCTGGTGTGTGTATAACTGTATAGGTGAGTAAATGGCAGTGTGTTTAATTATTTGCATGACTGACTAGGTGTGTGAGTACCTCTATGGATGAGTGGCGGTGTTTGAGTGTCTATATAGGAGTATGAGTGCATATGATAGTCCTGTACTGAGTGACCGTAAGTATGAGAGACTGTACAGGTGAGTGAGTGGATGTGTGTGTAGACCTAAGAATCAATGAGTGGGTATGTAGTTATTGGTGTTGGAGTGTCTATGGTTTTGCGAATGGCAGTCTGTAATTTAGAGTGGGTGTATCAAAGGTTATATTAGGGTGTGAGGAGGTGCATCAGATTATCACGTGGATGATGCCATCAGTGATGTCATCAGTGATGTCATTTGAGATGTCATCAGTGATGTCATCAGTGATGTCACTGGCCATGTCATGAGTGATGTAATATGTGACGTCATCAGCAGTGCATTGCGGGCGCGAGTTATAGTTAGCTGAACTAACTATAACGGGGGAATTTCACGGGTTTTGTACGAGTGCAATGTCCAACTAACTATAACTGTCCCTAAAACCTATGGTTTTTTCAGTGAATTTGTAAGGTTTTTTAAATGCAAATTTCTAACTATAACGTGTCTGAAACCTATGGTTTTTTCAGTGAATTTCAAAGGTTTTTTAAATGCTAATTTCTAACTATAACGTGTCTGAAACCTATGGTTTTTTCAGTGAATTTGTAAGGTTTTTAAATGCTAATTTCTAACTATAACGTGCCTGAAACCTATGGTTTTTTCAGTGAATTTCAAAGGTTTTTTAAATGCTAATTCCTAACTATAACATGTCTGAAACCTATGTTTTTTTTCAGTGAATTTCAAAAGTTTTGTAAATGACAATTTTTAAATGTATTAATTGTTATATTTATTTTTTTGATACTGATTTACTACATTTTTTTAAACTATTTATTTTTAGATATTTTATTTTTTAAATTACATTGTAATTACATTATACATTACATTACAAAATATACTTTCTCAGAATGAATTACTTTAGTTTAAATACTTTGCAAATAGGCAATAGACTTTTAAGTACAGTAGTTACAGTTGTTGCAATGGGCAACACAATTTCAAACACAATGCAACATTGAGCTCAATGTGAATTTCTAGTTAAATGCAATTAGTTACTTTATGGATTACTTTTTCTAACCACAGGACTGGATCCTAGATTCAGTCCTGGGACATCTCCTGTAAACAGTTGAGTAAAAGCGTTTTGGTTACAGTAGTGATTTTTAAGGAATATTATTGTATTTTAAAAGTTGACACTTAGAAACTTTTTCACATAGAATCACCAATGTTATCCTATGGGAGGAAATTCACTTAGCAGGTAAGTAGTGTTATCGTTACTTTTTCTTACTCAGTGGTGGATCCTGGATCCAGCACTGGTGCATCTCCTGTAAACAGTTGAAAGAATGCGTTTAAATCATACAGGCGATTTTTAAGGAATATTTGTAGTTTGTGAAAAACGGCACTTTGAAACTTTTCTGCGGAAAACCAGACAATGGATTCCAATGGAAGGAAATACAAGTTACTGGTAAGTACGGTTAGAATTACTTATCAGGGTCAGTGCTGGGCTAAAAGATGCAGCACTGGGTTCTCTCCTGATAGCAGGTGAGTAAATCGGAATTCGTAGTTCGGCTGATTTTAGAGGAATATTATAAAGTTCCAAAACTCCACACTTAGAAGAATTTCCAAGTGAAACCAGTCAATGTTAGCCTATGGAAGGAAATTCAAGTTACTGGTAAGTACGGTTAGAATTACTTTTCAGGGTCAGTGCTGGGCTAAAAGATGCAGCACTGGGTTCTCTCCTGATAACAGGTGAGTAAATCGGAATTCGTAGTTCGGCTGATTTTAGAGGAATATTATAAAGTTCCAAAACTCCACACTTAGAAGAATTTCCAAGTGAAACCAGTCAATGTTACCCTATGGAAGGAAATTCAAGTTACTGGTAAGTACGGTTAAAATTACTTTTCAGGATCAGTACTGGGCTCGAAGATGCATCACCGAGGTCTCTCCTGATAACAGGTGAGTAAATCGGAATTCGTAGTTCTGCTGATTTTAGAGGAATATTTGTATGTTTCAAAAATCGACACTTAGAAACTTTTTCAGAAAAAAGCAGGCAATGATATCCTATGGAAGGAAATTCAAGTTACTGGTAAGTATGGTTAAAATTACTTTTCAGGATCAGTACTGGGCTGAAAGATGCAGCACTGAGGTCTCTCCTGATAACAGGTGAGTAAATCGGAATTCGTAGTTCGGCTGATTTTAGAGGAATATTTGCACAATGGTGAAGGAAGGGGAGGTGCCTGAGGTGACATGTCTGCAAACACGCCCTGTGGTGCGTTTTAAGTTGGAGAATTAATTCCTCCTCAATCCCGAGGGTCCTAGGGGCCAACTGGCCCACCAGATACCTCCAGTATGCGCCAGAGAGCTGCGTTGCAGAGAGGTGTTCAGAGGCCACGCCCCTTTTACAGCACTCTGCAACGCAGCTCCGTGGCGCTTACTGGAGGTACCTGGTGGGCTAGTTGGCCTCCAGGGACCCTCAGGATTGAAGGGGATTTAATTCCCCATCTTAAAACGCGCCATGGGGCCTGTTTGCACACATGTCACCTGAAGCCCCGCCCCTCCCTTCACCACTGTGCAAATGCGCCCCGTGGCGCGTTTTAAGTTGGGGGATTAAGTCCCCTTGAATCCTGAGGGTCCCAGGTACCTCCAGTATGCGCCACAGAGCTGCGTTGCAGAGAGGTGTAAAAAGGGGCGTGGCCTCTGTACACCTCTCTGCAACGCAGCTTCCTGGCGCATACTGGAGGTTCCTGGTGGGCTAGTTGGCCCCCAGGGACCCCCAGTATTCAAGGGGAATTTGTTCCCCTCTGCAAACGCGCCAGGGGCGCGTTTGCAGAGTGGTAAAGGAAGGGCGGGGCCTGCGGCCCAATCGTTTTTTTGTTTGTTTTTTCGAAGGGGGCTGTGTGGCCCCCTTCCTTTTCTTTTTTGGGCCCTGGGGACCCCATCCCCCAGGGCCTTACCCCTTTTTTTTTTAAACGGGAAGGGGGCCGCGTGGCCCCCTTCCGTGGCCGATTCCGGCCCCGGGGACCCTATCCCCCGGGGCATGGCCACTCTTTTTATTATTTTTTAAGGAGGGGGCTGCGTGGCCCCCCTCCTCAGGCCTCCTTTTGCCCCGTGGACCCCATCCCCCGGGGCAGGCCTTTATTTCTTTTTTTGGGGGGGGAGGGGGGCCGCGTGGCCACTACTTGCCCCGGGGACCCCATCCCCCGGGGCTGGCCCTCTCCGTTAGGGACCGTGGGGGGGTCCCCAATCCCCCCACGGTCCCAGTCGGCTCCCCGCGTCCCTCGGGAGCTGGCATTGCTTTTCCACATGGGGAGCTGCTGACATGCAGCTCCCCAAGTGTAAAAGCAATCTGCTTTGCTTCATTGAAGCGAGAGCAGGTTTCCTGCTCTCGCTTCAATGAAGCAAGCAGTTTGCAATGACAGGACGGGAGCCGCGAGGCTCCCGTCCTGTCATTGCAAACTACAGTGTCCCGGGGTGAGCACCCCGGGACACTGCAGGAGCCGGCCCTGGGGGGTGGCGGTCCCCAGGGCCATCAATGGCTCGAGGAGGGGGGCCGCGCGGCCCCCTCCCCACATCTGCAAAGCCCAGGGGAGGTGGTGGTCCCCGGGGCTTCGGGGGTCCAAAACAGACCCCCATTTTAAATTTGTTAGTGCCCCGGGGAGGTGGTGGTCCCCGGGGTGTGTGGGGGGCTGGAGCCCCCCCACACAGGTGATTTCATTTTTAAAAAAGAAGCCCCGGGTCAGAGCCCTCCCGCACCATTTTGTTTAAAGCCCCGGGGTGGCGGTCCCCGGGGCGGCCTTAGAGGCCCCCCATATAATTAATAATAAAGCCCCGCATGCCCCCGGGACTTGGCCCACCCGGGGGCCAATTAACCACGAGCGCGGGAGCCCGCGCTTCGTTTTTTTTTATCGGCAGGATCCGCGCACCCAGCGCGTTTTCTGCCGATTTTTGGGCCCTGGGGGTCCTTGTAGGACCCCCTGAGCAGGGCTAGGGGGTCAGGGTGTTTCTACCCTGCCCCCTTTTTGCGTTTTGCGCCCTTGTTTTTGTCTTTTCTTGTCCCTCGGTTCTACCGAGGAACAAGATGGCTGCCAACACTTCCTGGTTTGGAGTGTTGACAGCCAATTAGCATGCAGCTCGTGGTTGGGAGAGTGCGCGGATCCTCCGTGCCTCTAAATATCGAAACTTTTATTTTGGATTTTCTCAGCAACTACTGAACGGATTTACACCATTTTTAAAAAGGGTACTTTCTGAACCAAGCACTACCTTTTTGCCAAATTTGGTGTAATTCCGTTCAGCAGTTTTTGCTGTAGCCTTGCATAAAGTTTCCTATGGGAAATCGATTTTTTCACTCTTATTTTTTGAATTTCTCCGCAACTACTGAACGGATTTACACCATTTAAAAAAAGGTCACTTTCTGAACCAAGCGCTACCTTTTTGCAAAATTTGGTGTAATTCCGTTCAGCAGTTCGGGCTGTAGCCGTGGCTAAAATTTCCTATGGGAATTAACATGGAGAAAACGGAGAAAACGCGTTTTGGGACCCCCCTTTTTCTCGGCCCCCGCTTGACGAATCAACCCGAGACATTCAGCGTAGGAGCGGAGCGGAGCGCCCCAACAAGTTGGAAGCTTTCGCGAAGATTCGTCAACCGGCGTAAGAGTTATTTCAAATAGAATGTTGCGGATTTCCTATGGATATAGGTCCTAACTATAACTATCTACTGGCGACCGCCAGTAGATAATATATATATATATATACTTCCACAAGGAAGTATATACATATATATATATATATATATATATATATATATATATATATATATGAAAAAAACTCCAACTTCCACAGAGACCTCCATGGAAAAAGGCACGGACTCGAGGCAGTCAAGGTACGGCAAATATTTATTTTCTCAGGTCCTCCCTCAACCCCTGAGATAAGAGAGACGCGTTTCGGCTTGCTGGAAGCCTATATCAATCAATATATATGTTTTACAATGAAACCCGAAAGCTTAAAGAACGCACTCCCAGCAGTTGAGTTGCGTGTGGTCCTTTATTAAAGAGCATTTCTCACCCTCCAATGGGCCCTCAAATGTCATGCTGGTTATTTTTCCTCACAACTGCTGAACTGATCACGACTTCGGCAAAGTTCCATAGCACCGCGCAGCCTCTCCTTAATTGTGGAAATGGTGCATCCTTTCACGGCAGGGCAGCCGTGTGATTATTTGTTATACAATGAAACCTGAAAGCTTAAAGAACGCACTCCCAGCAGTTGAAAACCAACTGGCTTTATTGTTGACAGAGAACCGGCATCTTCATTTCAGGTAAAAGTTTATCGCCGACGCGTTTCAAGGACACTGCCTCTTCCTCATGGGCAGCTCAGGCTCTCACACAGATGATTCCAATTGTTGAATTTAAATACATGCAGAGACCCCCAGTAGGTCATGCGCAGTGCATATGTATAGTACATTGCATGTTGGGACATAGAGTCCCCAATTGGAAATAGTTATCCCTCACACTGAGTTCCGTGTGGTCCTTTATTAAAGAGCATTTCTCACCCTCCAGTGGGCCCTCAAATGTCATGCTGGTTATTTTTCCTCACAACTGCTGAACTGATCGCGACTTCGGCAAAGTTCCATAGCGCCGCGCAGCCTCTCCTTAATTGTGGAAATGGTGCATCCTTTCACGGCAGGGCAGCCGTATGATTATTTGTTATACAATGAAACCCGAAAGCTTAAAGAACGCACTCCCAGCAGTTGAAAACCAACCGGCTTTATTGTTGACAGAGAACCGGCATCTTCATTTCAGGTAAAAGTTTATCGCCGACGCGTTTCAAGGACACAGCCTCTTCCTCATGGGCAGCTCAGGTTCTCACACAGATGATTCCATCAGCCAATTCCTAACATGCAGCTCAACTTTTGTAATATACGTTCTTGAGTGCCCATGTAACCTCAGGTATGTTAGGAGCACCACATTTGCAGCTAAGAAAAGGGCACTCGAACATATAAGAGCCATCAATAACCACGACAAACATTACCCGGTGGCACGACATTTCGAGGAATATCAACTATCTAATAGCTCACTACTTAGGTAATTTGCAATAGAACAAGTGCAACAGAATTCTAGGGGTGGGAATAGAGTCCTGCATTTGAGAAAGAGAGAATCATGGCACATCCTGGACTTACAGACCAAACACCCAGGGGGCCACAATTTAGATGAAGAGCTAGGAATTCACCTCCATGAAGACTATTCTGGGGTAATTACTTATCTGACCAAGATAGAAAATTTCTAAAAATTTTCAAGAATTTCTCTACAATTTCTCTCTGTGTACATACATTTATAGTATAATGTATGAAGTAAATAATGGTATGCTGTAGCTGCACATGCAATATTTTAATTTTTAATCTATAAATATATCTAATTTGTTCACGTTACTGGAGGAAAGGAAGGGGCCAAATCTTGGATGGAGATGATGACAGAGGTCCCTACACTTTTCTTCAATATCACGTCTTCGTGATATAAGAACACAGCACAGAAAAGATAATTTTCTTCTCTTTTCCTTTTTTTCATTTCATTTGTGAATTTCGTTGTTGAAATTGTGTGCATTAATGTTTGGTATATATGACACAAGGTGAACAAAAAAACTTGAGCTTAAGGGGTCGGTAATCAGAACCCACAAATACAGAGGATCTATTTATAAGTGAGATACTCATGTTGCATCGACTGTAGTGCACTACCATGGTCCTTCCTGTAGACCTCATGAAGCGCAAACACGGAACTTCCTGTAGGCTTTGAAACTAACCAGCTATGCAAGCCAGGAGTGGAAAGCTACCCCTCCTTGATATTTTGTTGGAAAGATATACACTGCGAACTCTCTCCTGGGTCCTGCACAGTCACTCCCTCATTTCTGCCACTAGGCGCAGACACTAGATATTCAGTGGAGTCAATAATCATGATCTTCGAACTTGGTGACATGAACAGGCATTAGGCGAGATTTTACCTTGCACATAGGTTCTTTTGAATTTCCCTAACATGCCTGCTACCGGTACAGTCACCCTGCATAGTTTTGCCACTAGGCAAAGGCATTAGATATTTTGCAGGGTTATAACCATGATCAATTAACCTGGTGACATTAACAGGCATTTAGTGAGAATTCACACTGCACATAGGTTCTTTTGAATTTCTCCAATATGACCATTGCCGATACAAGAGACCAACTACCTTTGCTTGACTAGAATATGCAAATGAAGTTCGTTCGGCATAAAATCTTTCCTTAAAGATTGTACAGTGCATCTTAACCTCACATGCACAATCATCCTTCTGAGGTCTAAGTACAGGGAACGTTTGCTGGAATTTACCAATTGTATTCCCTTATGTATATTGTTAGAAATGGGATCTCTGGTTGGCTAAGGCTTGCGCCAAAGCCAGGCAGAGACCACCACTCCAGTCAGGGTGAGGGAGTTACACGCCGAAGATAGCCCCTGCTCACCCCCTTGGTAGCTTGGCACGAGCAGTCAGGCTTATCCCGGAGGCAATGTGTAAAGCGTTTGCGCAACACGCACACAGCAACAACATACTAGGCACACCACAAAAGGAACTCCACACAAGGTTATATCAAAAATAGCCTTTGTATTCTCATAACACATTAGAATAGTAATCACATAATATACATTGTGCCACCTGGCACTAGGTAATATCTACAAGGGATTATGTACACTTGACAGGGCCAAATGGACCACTGTCAGAACCATCACAAAGTGAACTTAGTAAATGTAGGACATATCATAAACGTAGAACACAGCCAATAATCACTGGCAAACACTGTACTCAGCATCATCCTGTAACATAAACCCAATTATGCACAGTATCACATCAGGCGTAAAATACATTATGCGCCAACCTCATAAGCCTAAACATATTAGACCATAACCTCCTAATCACAAATCACATTATGCATAAATCAGTGGAGAATAACCTCCCAAGCATAAACCACAGTATGCAAATAACCTCATAAACATAAACCACATTTAGAGGCATAAAACAGGGTGCGTAAATCATAGTAAATGAATCACATTTCCTAGCACCACATAAATCACATTAGGGCCTGGCGCCCTACAAACCTAACAGTCCCCCTGGCCAACTGGCCTTCTCAAAGGGGCTCAAATGCCCTATGTCCAAAATGTCAGGGCTGCTGCCAAGGCAGCGGAATCCAAAGTGTGCCATTGCGCTGGGGCAGAGGAGTGCATCTCACTCCTATCTCCTAAAACATGCCCCCAATGAACTGTTGGCCTAAACGTAGCAGCTGATGCTAATTGCCGTGCAGCTGTGATACAAAATGAGGGCATGGGCACTCACTGTGCCTTCTCTGCCCCACTACACTGGGACCTCTTATCACCAAAAATGCGGCCAACGTTGCAACTGCCCGCTACGGCGGTGCAGCTGTGACTCCCCAAGACAGGCCCGGGCACCTCGGTGCCCTCTGGACCCCTTCTGGGGCCTGCAGAACAAATTATGCCCATCGGTGCAGTTGCCCGCTACGGCGGTGCAACTGAGGTACAAAAGGGGGACAGGCTCTCTGGGGCCCCGCTCTGGGGCTCTGGAAATGATAATGGCCCCCCAACGTTGGAGCGGCCTGCCCTCTGCGGGACCGCTCAGGCACCGACAATGTGCCTCAAAATGCACCCAAGTCCCAACCCGGGGACTTGGTAAAACCACTGGCCCCCATTGTAGGAGCGGCCCGCTCTCTGGCGGGACCGCTCAGAGCGAGGAGATAGCACCGTGCCTCGATCGGCACACACAGAGAACCCCTACAAAGCCCCACTCACCGGGGCTTGGATCAGGCTCCGTCTCCTCTCTCTCGCCAGCTCTTCAGACGAGGGGCTTCCCTCAGCACAAGGGAGCCCCGATGACCGGCTACCACACCTCTCCTGGCTTCTCTTCGCCCGGTCCCACTTCCTGGGACCGGGACTTCTCGTGGAGCCTGCGAGGCTCCGGGTCTCCGGGCAGCGCTTCCTCTCCCTGCTCGCCGGACGCGTGCTACGCCCCGCCCACAGTCAGGCAAGGCAGCCTGGCTTCCTGGTCACTGCACGATCGCGGCAGCCGCTTCTCCTTCCTTCGGCGGCACCATGCGGGGTGGGCACCCGCTCCCCAGGCACCATAATGCGGGGTGGGCACCCGCTAGTTTCCAATATCCATAAAGCGGGGTGGGCTCCCGCTAAGCAGGCAAAATGCGGGGTGGGCTCCCGCTTCTCTCCCCTCCATTAGGGGGAATCCCCACGTCGGGATTCCCTCTGGCAAGATCGCAGCTCAGCGCTGCGGAGCCCTCTGCTCCTTTCTTTTGGGAATTTAAAATATAGCGCTCCCCATGCGCTAGGAGCCACAGCTCCTCAGCAAAAGTCCTGATAGATCAAGGGGGCAATGTAGGGCCCAGGGAGGCAAGCCCTCAAGGCAGTTCCTCCTGGGCCCCAGCAGCAGCACGCCCCAGCAGGATTCAGGAACAAGAACTTGCACATTTTCATGGGGTCACAGCCCCTATATTTATACCACAGATTCCCTTTGTCTGTAGTGCAGGGCATGGGGGAACCAGATGCAACTGGTTCAGGGGGGATTTGGAGCACTTTGTTTTCCAAGCTCCTCTTCCCCTTTGTCAGGTGGGGGCTAGGTGATCAGACACACCACAGGGGGCGGAGCCAGCATTGTACAGGGCAGGCACACTCCTATTCAGAGTCAGGGGATTACTCCTCCCACTACTCCCAGCACAGGTGTCCTATTCAGCCCAGCGCTGACTCACCCTGTCCCTCCTGGAGCCACACACACCTCCCAGCCCCTGTCACTCACAAGCCAGACATGCAATTCACATCAGGCAGGCAGACACATAGCACACAGAAATGCCAACTTCTAAAAGTGGCATTTCTCCCATAGTCATAATAAATCTGCGCACACCATTGTGCAGCATTTATTCTCACAATTTCATACATACCAAACTCAACCACTCTGCTCCTCCCATACCATGAAATACCACTGACACACACTGATCAGGGAATCCCCAATGCATTCCTATGGGAGGGCAGGCCAATCTCACCAATGTAACACAGAGAGCGCACGCACTTTACACTGGACCACAGTGCTAAAGTGCCCAGAGGCCTAAAACCACCAACACCATGTCAGAGAAAAGGCAAAAAGTTTAGGGGTGAACCTGCCAAAAAGGGCCAAGTCCAACACATATGAATTAACATGCACATTTCAAAATGGACGCCACTTTTACGAGAACACTATGGTCTGTTACTGGTATTGTCTGTTTTTTATTTCATTTCCTCTGTATGTATTCATGGGAGTATCAGAAACCAGTGTGTGAGCAAGACTGCGTGGCAGTCGAAAAGCATAACTGGCAATAAATCTCGGGCTGAGATAAACCATCTCCTTAGTGTGCGCTTACTTTGTTGGATTTGGAGAAATTATTGTCCGGTGGGCCCCGCTGGTGCAGCGCACCAACTACCAGCGTGCGTTTAGGCGCAGAAGGAGCAAATCTGTGAGGAATATATATATATATATATATATATATATATTCACTGAAAAAACCAAAGGTTTCAGGGACGTTATAGTTAGTTGGACATTTCACTCGTACAAAACCAGAGAAATTCGGCCGTTATAGTTAGTTCAGCTAACTATAACTCGCGCCCCCGCAATGCACTGCTGATGACGTCACATATTAAAACATTCATGACATGGTCAGTGACATCACTGATGGCATCACTGATGACATTGCAAATGACATCACTGATGACATCATTCAGTGACTGTGTGTTTCTGTAAAGTTTAAATATGTTTTATATATATATATATATATATATGCCAAGGTGTATTGAAGAATGAGTGGGTGTATAAGTGTCTGAATGGATGATTTAGTATGTGCGTGACTGACTGTATAAGTGAGTGATTAATCGTGTCTTACTGAATGCATGGGTTAGTGACTAAACTGTGTGAATGTCTGTATTAGTCTGTCAGTTGGTGTGTAAGCGGCTGCATGGGTTGGTGAGTAGCTACATGAGTGTCTATATGGGTTATTGATTGGTTGTCTGAGAATCTGTATGGGTGCCTGAGTGTCTCTGTGGGTGGGTGGGGGGTGTGTGACTCTGTGCATAGATGTGTGAGTAGGTGATTCACTGGGTGTATGGGTTCAAGAGTGCATCTGTGAAGGGCTGTATGGGTGGGTGAGTGTGTGTATGGGTGTGTTGGTGAGTGAATGGATGTCTCAGTGGTACATGTGTGTGTAACTACATATGTAAACGGCAGTATTTGTGAGTGTTGGAGTATATAAATGACTATATGTGAGAGTGAGTGATTGTGAGAGTGGCTGTATGGATGAGTGTGTGCTTGTGTCAGTGATTGTAAGAGAGAGTAAGTATGTGTTAGTAGCTGTATGAATAAGTGAAGTGGTGTGAGTATAACTGTATAGGTGAGTAAATGGGAGTATGATTGATTCTTTGCATGACTGACTAGGTGTGTGAGTAACTCTATGGGTGAGTGGTGGTGTATGAGTGTCTGTATAGGTGTATGAGTGCATATGATAGTGCTGTATTGATGAGTGACTGCATGTATGAGTAACTGTATGGATGAATGAGTGGATGTGTGGGTAGACCTAGGAATCAGTGAGTGGGTATGTAGTAACTTGTATTGGTGTGTCTATGGTTTCGAAAATAGTAGTCGACATTTTAGAGTGGGTGTATCAAAGGTTATATTAGGGTGTGAGGAGGTGCATCAGATTATCACGTGGATGATGTCATCAGTGATGTCATCAGTGATGTCATTTGAGATGTCATCAGTGATGTCACTGACCATGTTATGAATGATGTAATATGTGACGTCATCAGCAGTGCATTGCGGGGGCGCGAGTTATAGTTAGCTGAACTACCTATAACGGCCGAATTTCTCTGGTTTTGTACGAGTGAAATGTCCAACTAACTATAGCGTCCCTGAAACCTGTGTTTTTTTCAGTGAATTTCTAAGGATTTTTAAATGCTAATTTCTAACTATAACGTGCCTGAAACCTATGGTTTTTTCAGTGAATTTCAAAGGTTTTTTAAATGCTAATTTCTAACTATAATGTCCCTGAAACCTGTGGTTTTTACAGTGAATTTCAAAGGTTTTGTAAATGCTAATTTCTAACTATGCCTACAGAGGTAGGACATGTGCAGAAAGAGGAAGAAAGGAGCAGAAAGAAGCAAGAGAAATGCAGAAAGAGGCAAAAAGAAGTCCAGAAAGACGAAGAAAGGTGCAGAAAGAAGCAAGAGATGTGCACAAAGAACCAACAGAGGAGCAGAAAGAGGCCTTAATGCAAAGTCATCCTGTACCCCCAACTTTTTGCTGACGGGTACTGGTGCCATGGATGGTGCTAGCGTCTGCTCTTTCACTCTCTGCACTTGCTCCTGTTTAAGGTTTAGTAGTAGAAACCATTTCTTTATAGAGAAGCCTCTAAGAGGGTTCACTGTAGGCCACGGCCCTGATTTCATTTAAAGGGACCTGGAATAGCGACACCCTGAGGGTACCTCACAAATACAAAAAGACTGAGGGTATATATTTAATTAGTCAGGTAGGTATTGATGTAACATATTCAAGAGCAATATGGATATGTGTGGCCAGAATTGACAATCTGAGTTTTTGTTATTGGTACGTACAATCTTGATATATTTGGCCAGTATAGAGTGCTAAACCAGGTGGGTCGCTAGGACGATACATTTGTCGGGGAAGGTCAAGGGTGGGCTGTCGGGTCAGGGGTTGAGTTCCTTGAAGACGTGTATCTTCCGCATTTTTCTATATTGTAGGAGACTTGGAGCTGATGTCATATCGATAGGGATGCTGTACCAGATCCTGATAGCATGAACGGAGAAGACTTACGTTTTATTTTTTTTCCATCTTACATTGTTTTGTCTCCAGTCTGGTGATACCAACGCTCCTGGACAGATGTTGTCCCCTAGACATGGCTAGTTTGTTTGTCAGGTAAGCCGGCGTCTTGTAATCGAGCGCTTTATAAGTGATGCAAATGATCTTGACGATGGCCTGGGCTGGATGAGGAAGCTTAAGTAGGGCTTTTGACGTGGAGATGATATGATCAAATTCCTTCTGGACCTTGATGAGAGGTGCCGCTTCATGCATGC
The DNA here is from genome assembly GCA_963921515.1 of Calotriton arnoldi. Classification (NCBI taxonomy): domain Eukaryota; kingdom Metazoa; phylum Chordata; class Amphibia; order Caudata; family Salamandridae; genus Calotriton; species Calotriton arnoldi. Next base: position 137,432 of record CAWUFW010020090.1, read on the forward strand.
TTCTTTTAATAGGTGCCAGGGTGGTATTGGGGAAAGAGTTGAGCAGGGCTTTGCCTCCTCCCACATGGAAGAGGAGTGCTACTGTTGTTCTGATGTTGCTTTGTGTATGCTGCCTTTCAGAGGCGCTAGTGTAGTATTGGGGAGACTGTTGAACAGGGCTTTGCCTACTTCCACTGCGGAGAGAACATAGGGGCATATTATCAAAGAAGAGCGATAAACATCGCTAAGCGCACTTAGCGCGTGTCTGTTTATCGCCGTCTATCGCTGAATTTCATCGCTGTGTTAGCGGCGTATTATCAACGCTTTGCGAACAGGGGATGTAATTCCAGCGATAGACGGCGAGAAACATAAATATCGCCTGAAATCCAGCGATGATTATGGAGATGCTTGCTGATGGGGAGTGTGGTCGTAACATGGCGATCCACCTCCCATTATCAGCATAGCTAAGTAGAAGAAAAAGCAGACGTTAACTTCATGCGATAACCGCGGTTAGCGCGGTTTGTTTTATCGCTGGGGCCGCATTGTTAATAGTGCGAAGTTGTGTTTGCCACGTTAATCATGCAGACATTGTGAGGAACGCCCACTTTGCATGTCATTAGCGATAATAATCGCTGACATGCAAAATGGAGATAAAACGGCTACTAAATCAAGGAAACACGTGTTAGCGTGTCCTTGATAATAGTGCAATATTTAAATCACCGCTTTTCGGCCGAAATCGGCCGCTAAAGCGGCATAAATGGGCTTGATAATATGCCCCTTGTTCGGTTATTCTGAAGTCATCTTCCGAGCGAAAGAACTTCATTTTTTTCAAGAGAGAGATTTGGAACCAAGCCTCCTTTTTTTTAGCATGTGGCTTGAATGAGAGGTCTGTGTCGAGGGTGGGGGTACACCTGATAGTTGGAAAGCCAGGCTTGAACCTGGGGCTATTTTGAGCTGGTGGCATACAGGAAGAATTCAATCTTTGTGGGGTTCAAATTTAGTACGTTAGTCAGAATGGATGAGTTTGGGGTAGGATTTGGGGATGTTGTTGGGTGAGGATATTTTTAGGTAGAGTTGAGCATCATCTGTATATTGAGGGATCTCGATGCTGCTGTCTGTAAGGATGGATCTGAGAGATCCCTTGTAGAGGTTAAAGATGATGGGAGAAAGGAGGGAGCCCTGAGGTATTCCGCAGGAGACGGGCAATGTCTGTGATATTGTGGAACCTCTTTGTATAAACTGCAGATGTTATGATCATCACAGCTTTTCTCTTCCAGGTATCCCCCTTGTTCGGTTACACATGTTAATAATTTAGAAGTGAAGGCATGTGATTAATATAGAATGGACATTTAGTTTGTCATTTTTCTTTACAACCTGATAATCAAGCCTGCTTGTACGTATTCACTGCATTTAATCTGAAGCTGATTGTTCTGTTCTAAATTATTGTTATTGAATTGTGAACAACATTTCATGCAAGGTTGACAACAATGTGTCCTGTTAATTATTATTGTTCAAAGAACACAGTCTTGTGGAATGAAAATAAGTAAACGAGCATCAGGCTACTATCTGCTGGTGGTCATTTCTAAAGCATTTGCAGGAACCGCCGTCACTGCAGTTCATGTCAATGCTTTTTGAAGTTTGGTGCAGGGCTCCGACACCATGACGGAACCTGCACCAAACTGTTTTCCATTTTATTTCCAAAAAGAAAACCCCAAAACAGGATTTTCTTTTGCAAGGGGAGCAAGGGAATGCTCACCTTGCCATAGAATTCCTTTGTGACGACGGGAGCATTTAGCAGTTTTCACTGCTCCTTACTGCCATGGTTTTCCTGACGGTGATGGGCAGTGAAAGCTGGCCTCTAATACTGCCCCTCTAAGTTAGGTGGGCGGAATTTTAGGTCTGCCTCCAATGGCTCTAATTTCACACGTCTATTGGAGGGGTTTAAATACGGCGGAGACGGAGTAGTCTCTGCCATGATAACCTATGGTCCACCTGCATTTAAGTCTGGCAGGTGGACTTCTATTTTGGCAGAAAGGGAACACCGTCACCTTTGCAATGGAGTTCCCTCTCAGCCAACATATAAATTAAGCCCTAACTCCTTAGTGCCGGCGCATCTAGACAACCGAATTCCAGACTGTGTTCTAGAGGAAGATCTAGAAAACGTATCCCAGAGGTCCAGGAGGTCAGTGGTTGTTCTATCATTGAGGACAAGAGCGCCATTGACTTCTTGGAGTGTGGCTCTGAGCGCTGCAGAGTGGTCCAGGACCAGGAGGGCAGTGGTTGTTCTATCATTGAGGACGAGGGCATCATTGACTGCTTGGAGTGTGGCTCTGAGTGCTGCAGAGAGGTCCAGGACCAGGAGGTCAGTGGTTGTTCTTCTCATTGAGGACGAGGGCGTCATTGACTGCTTGGAATGTGGCTGTGTCAGGGCTGCAGAGAGGTCCAGGACCAGGAGGTCAGTGGTTGTTCTATCATTGAGGACGAGGGCGTCATTGACTGCTTGCGTGTGGCTGTGAGTGCTGCAGAGAGGTCCAGGACCAGGAGGTCCATGGTTGTTCTTCTCATTGAGGACGAGGGCGTCATTGACTGCTTGGATTGTGGCTGTGTCAGGGCTGCAGAGAGGTCCAGGACCAGGAGGTCAGTGGTTGTTCTTCTCATTGAGGACGATGGCGTTGTTGACTGCTTGGAGTGTGGCTCTGAGCGCTGCAGAGAGGTCCAGGACCAGGAGCTTAGTGGTTGTTCTTCTCATTGAGGATGATGGCATCATTGACTGCTTGGAGTGTGGCTCTGAGCGCTGCAGAGAGGTCCAGGACCAGGAGGTCAGTGGTTGTTCTTCTCATTGAGGACGAGGGCGTCATTGACTGCTTGGAGTGTGGCTGTGTCAGGGCTGCAGAGAGGACCAGGACCAGGAGGTCAGTGGTTGTTCTATCATTGAGGACGAGGGCGTCATTGACTGCTTGGGGTGTGGCTGTGAGTGCTGCAGAGAGGTCCAGGACCAGGAGGTCAGTGGTTGTTCTTCTCATTGAGGATGAGGGCGTCATTGACTGCTTGGAGTGTGGCTGTGTCAGGGCTGCAGAGAGGACCAGGACCAGGAGGTCAGTGGTTGTTCTATCATTGAGGACGAGGGCGTCATTGACTGCTTGGGGTGTGGCTGTGAGTGCTGCAGAGAGGTCCAGGACCAGGAGGTCAGTGGTTGTTCTATCATTGAGGATGAGGGTGTCGTTGACTGCTTGGAGTGTGGCTCTGAGCGCTGCAGAGAGGTCCAGGACCAGGAGGTCCGTGGTTGTTCTTCTCATTGAGGACGAGGGCGTCATTGACTGCTTGGATTGTGGCTGTGTCAGGGCTGCAGAGAGGTCCAGGACCAGGAGGTCAGTGGTTGTTCTTCTCATTGAGGACGAGGGCGTCATTGACTGCTTAGAGTGTGGCTCTGAGTGCTGCAGAGAGGTCCAGGACCAGGAGGTCAGTGGTTGGTCTTCTCATTGAGGACGAGGGTGTCATTGACTGCTTGGATTGTGGCTCTGAGTGAGAAAAGTGCAGAAAGAGGCAAGTGAGATGCAAAAACAAGCATTAAAGGTACAGAAAGAGGGAAGACGAGTGCAGAAAGAGACAACAGGGGTGCAGAAAGAAGCAAATGAGGTGCAGAAAGAGGCAACAGACGTGCAGAAAGAGGGAAGAGAGGTGCAGAAAAAGCCAAGAAAAGTGCAGAAAGAGGCAAAACAGGTACATAAAGAGACAACAGGGATGCAGAAAGAAGCAAGACAGGTGCAGAAAGAAGCATGGAAAGTGCAGAAGGAGGCAAGTGAGATGCAAAAACAGGCAGGAAAGGTACAGAAAGAGGGAAGACGAGTGCAGAAAGAGACAACAGGGGTGCAGAAAGAAGCAAATGAGGTGGAGAAAGAGGCAACAGACATGCAGAAAGAGAGAAGAGAAGTGCAGAAAAAGGGAAGAAAAGTGCAGAAAGAGGCAAAAGAGGTACATAAAGAGACAACAGGGGTGCAGAAAGAAGCAAGACAGGTGCCGAAAGAAGCATGGAAAGTGCGGAATGAAGCAACAGGGGTGCAGAAAGAGGCAAGAGAAGTGTAGAAAGGAGCAAGTGAGGTGCAGAAAGAGCCAACAGAGGTGCAAAAGAGGCAAGAGAGGTGCAGAAACAGGCAAGAGAAGTGCACAAAGAGGCAAGAGAATTGCTGAAAGAAGCAACAGAGGTGTAGAAAGAAGCAAGAAAAGTGCAGAAAGAGGCAAGTGAGATGCAAAAACAGGCAGGAAAGGTACAGAAAGAGGGAAGACGAGTGCAGAAAGAGACAACAGGGGTGCAGAAAGAAGCAAATGAGGTGCAGAAAGAGGCAACAGACTTGCACAAAGAGGGAAGAGAGGTGCAGAAAAAGGCAAGAAAAGTGCAGAAAGAGGCAAAAGAGGTACATAAAGAGACAACAGGGGTGCAGAAAGAAGCAAGACAGGTGCAGAAAGAAGCATGGAAAGTGCAGAATGAAGCAACAGGGGTGCAGAAAGAGGCAAGAGAAGTGCAGAAACAGGCAAGAGAAGTGCACAAAGAGGCAAGAAAATTGCTGAAAGAAGCAACAGAGGTGTAGAAAGAAGCAAGAAAAGTGCAGAAAGAGGCAAGTGAGATGCAAAAACAAGCAGGAAAGGTACAGAAAGAGGGAAGACGAGTGCAGAAAGAGACAACAGGGGAGCAGAAAGAAGCAAATGAGGTGGAGAAAGAGGAAACAGACATGCAGAAAGAGGGAAGAGAGGTGCAGAAAAAGGCAAGAAAAGTGCAGAAAGAGGCAAAAGAGGTACATAAAGAGACAACAGGAGTGCAGAAAGAAGCAAGACAGGTGCCGAAAGAAGCATGGAAAGTGCGGAATGAAGCAACAGGGGTGCAGAAAGAGGCAAGAGAAGTGTAGAAAGGAGCAAGTGAGGTGCAGAAAGAGCCAACAGAGGTGCAAAAAGAGGCAAGCGAGGTGCCTAGAGGGAGAAATATGACAACACTGGTACACCCGGTACCAGCTTTCTTGACCCTGGCATCACAAAATGGATGCTGCCAGCCACAGACACGAGTCTGCCCTCCTGCTGCTGGACGAAACTCCGGCATGGGAAGGTTGGACAATAGGTTTCCTGTCACAGGGAGGTGTGACCACCTCCCAGACAGGCTTTAGTGTATTGGGGCTGGGTGGGTGCACTCTGAGAGTGCTTTCATGTCTGCACTGGGGGCACATTTGGTGTCCCTGTGCATAGTCCAGCTCAAACCGGTTGCAGGAGCCATTTGCTCCTGCTCTGGCGCGAAACTGGACAAAGGACATGGGTGTAGCCACCCCTCTGTCCTGACCCTCCCATAGGTGGGTCCCCAGAGTTTGTCCCACCCCTTCCTTGGGTATAAAGTAGGAACCCCTGACTATAGGACTTTAGATTTTACCTGGACTAAACTCTGCTACAGAAACCAAGTACTTCGATGATCTGCACGACGCTGGACGACTGACGAAATCTCCCTTGGAGTAAAGGAGTTACTCCCCTGCAAGGCAGGCACCTAAACGCATCTGACCGGTTTGCATCTCCCAAGCTCCTGAGGACTCCGAAGATTTCTGCAACACAGGAGGTGGGTTCCGGAGGTCTCTGAGGATGATCTGCGCTCTCAGCAATACTGAGGCCCGTATCCCTTGTGAGGACCGTGCAACCCGTACCCCTGTGGACCGTGTACATTTGCAGACGCATATGCTTTTCGGCGACCCCTGAAGCTGTGCTTTGGGCTACTTGTAGTCCTGACCCCGAGCAGTAATTCCACTGAAGATTTCCAGCCTACACTCCACGAGTGTTCCGTGGGCTGGTATTTAGTGATTCAGCTCGAGGTCCCTTCGCGATCCCTGGTCCGTTGGCCTGTGGGTCCCTGTGAAGGTAACTTTGACTTTCTGTGGGTTTTCCTGGTTGCTCCAGGTGTGCCCTGACTCTCCATAGCTTGGAGAGTCCCCCAGGACCTTGCTGGTCCTCACAGAAGCCTCTTTCCTCTGCCCACATGGGTTGCAGTTGCCAAGGCTTGTTGGGGTTCAATCCGGACACTGACCCCCCAGCACTCGACATCCTTTGTGGGACAGCTCACCTCCGGACCTTAGTTGTCATCGACATCTCCTAGCCCCCGTGGCTGCAGAGTCAAGCTTCACCTCTTCTCACCTGAAGCACCCGACATCGGTGGGCATTCAGTTATCGTGCTCCTGGTCACTGTGAAGTGACGCAGACTCTGTCCCCTCTGCTTTCAGGTTCTTCTCATCTCCGATCCAGGCTTGGATCACACCGTACACTTTTCATCTTCCCGGCAGCAGTACTTTTTCGCATCACACCATTGAAAACGACGAAGGTTTCCGACATCACTTGACCTCTATGCACCTGGCTCCTCTGGGATAAGTAACACGGGTACCTCATTACTCTCAAGGGTGCTGGCCTTAGAACCTTCTATGTTTAGCTGGGTTTGCTTAAAGTCCTCTCCGAAGTGTCCTTAATCTTTAAATTTCCAACCGCGACTTTCCCATAGAGTTGTACGGAGCTCGCGCCTGTGTTCACACACTGCACCCGTCCTCCGTGGGTCCCCTGTGTCACTACCTTGGGTGGTTCCTTGGGGTCCCAGCGATTCTACGTGCTCTAGGCACTGTGTCTAGTCAAGTCGTGGTTGTTATACCACTTTCTTAGTATATGGTTTGGTCTCCCCCTGGAGCCCACTGTGTATTGTGCTATTTACTGTTGTTCTAGTGATTTAATATTGTGTGCTTTGTTCTCTAATCTCATAACGAGGTTAGTAGAGAGTGTTTAGTAATAAATACATATATTTTATATATTCCTTGTGTGGTTCTCCTTTCATTTGGTCATTCAGGAGGTTATGATCTGGTAAAACAAGCTGCTTTACATTCCTTCGAGACTTAGCCTGAAGGCTGCTCTCCATAGCTACCACTAGGATAGCTTTCAATAAAGGCTGTCTTTAACCTAATCATCAATAAGGGTCGTTTGGACTGGTGCAAGGTGCCCACTTTAATTAGTGGACAGCATATACCAGGCCAACTTCTCACAACGAGAGCAAAAGAGACAACAGGGGTGCAGAAAGAAGCAAATGAGGTGCAGCAGTAGCGGACCCCCTCCCCCCAGCGCCTTGAGACCCCCCGGGTGAGTAGTGCGCTATACAAATGGTTGATTGATTGATTGATTGAGAAAGAGCCATCAGACGTGCAGAAAGAGCCAACAGACGTGCAGAAAAAGCCAAGAAAAATGCAGAAAGAGGCAAAAGAGGTACATAAAGAGACAACATGGGTGCAGAAAGAAGCAAGACAGGTGCAGAAAGAAGCATGGAAAGTGCAGAATGACGCAACAGGGGTGCAGAAAGAGGCAAGAGAAGTGCAGAAACAGGCAAGAGAAGTGCACAAAGAGGCAAGAAAATTGCTGAAAGAAGCAACAGAGGTGTAGCAAGAAAAGTGCAGAAACAGGCAAGTAAGATGCAAAAACAGGCAGGAAAGGTACAGAAAGAGGGAAGACGAGTGCAGAAAGAGACAACAGGGGTACAGAAAGAAGCGAATGAGGTGCAGAAAGAGGCAACAGACGTGCAGAAATAGGGAAGATAGGTGCAGAAAAAGACAAGAAAAGTGCAGAAAGAGGCAAAAGAGGTACATAAAGAGACAACAGGGGTGCAGAAAGAAGCAAGACAGGTGCAGAAAGAAGCATGGAAAGTGCAGAATGAAGCAACAGGGGTGCAGAAAGAGGCAAGAGAAGTATAGAAAGGAGCAAGTGAGGTGCAGAAAGAGCCAACAGAGTGCAAAAAGAGGCAAGAGAGGTGCAGAAACAGGCAAGAGAAGTGCACAAAGAGGCAAGAGAATTGCTGAAAGAAGCAACAGAGGTGTAGAAAGAAGCAAGAAAAGTGCAGAAAGAGGCAAGTGAGATGCAAAAACAGGCAGGAAAGGTACAGAAAGAGGGAAGACGAGTGCAGAAAGAGACAACAGGGGTGCAGAAAGAAGCAAATGAGGTGCAGAAAGAAGCAACAGACGTGCAGAAAGAGGGAAGAGAGGTGCAGAAAAATGCAAGAAAAGTGCAGAAAGAGGCAAAAGAGGTACATAAAGAGACAACAGGGGTGCAGAAAGAAGCAAGACAGGTGCAGAAAGAAGCATGGAAAGTGCAGAATGAAGCAACAGGGGTGCAGAAAGAAGCAAGAGAAGTGTAGAAAGGAGCAAGTGAGGTGCAGAAAGAGCCAACAGAGGTGCAAAAAGAGGCAAGAGAGGTGCAGAAACAGGCAAGAGAAGTGCACAGAGGCAAGAGAATTGCTGAAAGAAGCAACAGAGGTGTAGAAAGAAGCAAGAAAAGTGCAGAAAGAGGCAAGTGAGATGCAAAAACAGGCAGGAAAGGTACAGAAAGAGGGAAGACGAGTGCAGAAAGAGACAACACGGGTGCAGAAAGAAGCAAGACAGGTGCAGAAAGAAGCATGGAAAGTGCAGAATGAAGCAACAGGGGTGCAGAAACAGGCAAGAGAAGTGCAGAAACAGGCAAGAGAATTGCACAAAGAGGCAAGAGAATTGCTGAAAGAAGCAACAGAGGTGTAGAAAGAAGCAAGAAAAGTGCAGAAAGAGGCAAGTGAGATGCAATAACAGGCAGGAAAGGCACAGAAAGAGGGAAGACGAGTGCAGAAAGAGACTACAGGGATGCAGAAAGAAGCAAGTGAGGTGCAGAAAGAGGCAACAGACGTGCAGAAAGAGGTGAAGAGAGGTGCAGAAAGTACATGAGATTTGCAGAATGAGGTCAAGAGAAGTGCAGAAAAAGAAAGAAACGTGCAGAAAGAAGCAACAGAAATGCAGAAAGAGGCAAGAGAGGCGCAGAGGGAAGCAAGAGTGGCTTGCACACCATTAGTACCAATTTAACACCCACATTTAGCAATAAGTAACATGTGACCATTCTAGGTTTGCAAAGGGCCTTCCACCACGCTGTAACACTTGTCGCTGCATTTTTGGTAACATTTGACCCGTTTCAGCTAGAAACAAGGCTTTTTTGGTTCAAATCTGCAGATTAGGCTGCAGATGATGGATTATGTGCGAAAGACGGTGCAGCCAAACAGTCACATAATTCCAGTGGCCCTGCTCATACCTCTGACTAGGTCCACAAGTGCTCCTCAGTGATTCCATCTTTTTTTGTCTCACTGAGTTCATAGTTGAGCTTCTATGGAAACGAGGAAGACTAAACCTGAGGTTACCACTCCACAACACAGACTACCATACCACATAATTACTCTCCATAACACATAATCCCACTCTACATAATTCCTATACACTAAATACCACATACTTTCTATCCACATAATTTCACTGCACAACATACCACATAATTCCACTACACACAACGTACATCCACTCCACTCCAAAAACATTAGTAAAAACTTTTGCATTTACAACGCCAATAGCTCTAATTCTCGCAAATGCGAAACCTATTATATTGCAAACACTTTTTTAACTAGTAATCGCGTTTGCAGAGTGGTGGAGAAAGGGTGCTGGGCCTCCGACCAGCGCTCAGGAATTCCGGTGCGTAGGGCTTACAGGAGGTACCAGTAGGGCTTCTTGGCCCCCAAAGTCCCTCAGGAGTAAATTGGACTTCATCCCCCATCCCATAGTCTGCCAGGAGGTGCGTTTGCAGAATGGTGGAGAAAGGGGGGCATGGCCTCCGAAGACGTCTTAGCAATCCCACTGTGCAGGACTTACTGGAGGTAACAAGAGGGGTAGTTGGCCCCCAAGGACATCCTTGGGGGCCAACTACCCCTCCTATTACCTCAAGTAAGTCCCATACAGCAGCATTGCTAAGTTCGAAGAGCAGGCCATGCCCCCTTTGCCCACCACTCTACAAACGTGCTCCCTGGCGCGCTCTTGGATGGGGATTGAAGTCCCCTTCGCTGCTGGGGTCCCTTAGGGTCCAACTAGCCTACCTCTTACCTCCAGTAAGCCCCACGCAGAGGGATTGCTGAGAGGTAGACAAAGGCCACGCACCCTTTCTCCACCACTCTGCAAACGCGCCCCCTGGTGCGTTGTTAGTTGGGGAATTAATTCCCCTTGAATACTGAGGGTCACTGGGGGCCAACTAGCCCACCAGGTACCTCCAATATGCGCCACAGAGCTGGATTGCAGAGAGGTGGTCCGAGGCCACGCCCCCGTTTTACACCACTCTGCAAACCCACCTCTTGGTGCACTCCTGCTCGGGGGATGAAGTGCACTTGTGTCCTGAGGTCCTCAGGACACAAGAGGACCTCATCGCCCCACCACCAGTGCGCCAAGAGGCACGTTTGCAGAGTGGTGTAAAAAGGGGCGTGGCCTCGGACCACCTCTCTGCAACACAGCTCTGTGGCGCATACTGGAGGTACCTGGTGGGCTAGTTGGCCCCCAGGGACCCTCAGGATTCAAGGGGACTTAATCCCCCAATTTACAACACGCCAGGGGGCGCATTTGCACACTTGTTCTGTCAGGCCCTGCCCCCTCCCTGCACTACTGTGCAAACGCGCTCCCTGGCGCATTGTAAGTTGGGGGATTAAGTCCCCTTGAATTCTGAGGGTCCCTGGGGGCCAACTAGCCCACCAGGCACCTCCAGTATGCACCACAGAGCTGCATTGCAGAGAGGTGCTCGGAGGCCACGCCCCTTTGTACACCACTCTGCAAACGCGGCTTCTGGCGCTTACTGGAGGTACCTGGTGGGCTAGTTGGCCCCCAGGGACCCTCAGGATTCAAGGGGACTTAATCCCCAATTTACAACGCGCCAGGGGCGCGTTTGCACACTTGTTCTGTCAGGCCCCGCCCCTCCCTGCACCACTGTGCAAACGCGCCCCCTGGTGCATTGTAAGTTGGGGGATTAAGTCCCCTTGAATTCTGAGGGTCCCTGGGGGCCAACTAGCCCACCAGGCACCTCCAGTAAGCGCCACAGAGCTGCATTGCAGAGAGGTGGTCAGAGGCCACGCCCCTTTGTACACCACTCTGCAAACGCGGCTTCTGGCGCTTACTGGAGGTACCTGGTGGGCTAGTTGGCCCCCAGGGACCCTCATTATTCAAGGGGAATTAATTCCCCATCTAACAACGCGCCAGGGGGCGCATTTGCAGAGTGGTGGAGAAAGGGGGCGTGGCCTCCGGCGAGATGCCGGCTTTTTTTCTTGCTTCTTTTTTAACAAGGGGGGCTGTGTGAACCCCCTTTTTTAAAACTTTTTTGGGGCCCTGGGGACCCCATCCCCCAGGGCCTGAACCCTATTTTTTTTTTTTTTATAAGATACAAAACGGGAAAGGGGCCGCGTGGCCCCCCTCCCGAGGCCTATTTCGGCCCCGGGGACCCCATCCCCGGGGCATGGCCAGACTTTTCTATTTTTTTTTTATTTGTTTATATGGAGGGGGCCGCGTGGCCCCCCTCCTCAGGCCAATTATGGCCCCGGGGACCCCATCCCCCGGGGCCTGGCCTCTGTGAATGGGACCGTGGGGGGAGCCCCAATGCCCCCACGGTCCCGCCGGCTCCCCGCCTCCTGCGGGAGCCGGCATTGCTTTTCCACACGGGGAGCTGCTAACATGCAGCTCCCCTTGTGGAAAAGCAATCTGCTTGGATTTTGGAAGCGAGAGCAGGAAATCTTCTCTCGCTTCCAAAATCCAAAGCAGAGTTTGCTATGGCAGGGTGGGAGCCACATGGCTCCCGCCTTGCCATAGCAAACAGCAGTGTCCCGGGGGTGGGCACCCGGGACACTGCAGGAGCCGGCCCTGGGGGTGGTGGTCCCCAGGGCCATCACGGGCTCCTGGAGGGGGGCCGCGCGGCCCCCTCCCTCAATTTACATAGCCCCGGGGAGGTGGTGGTCCCTGGGGGTCCACTACAGACCCCCGCATTCAATTAAGTCTGTGCCCCGGGGAGGTGGTGGTCCCCGGGGCGTGTGGGGGGGCTCTTGCCCCCCCACACATCTTTAAATTGTAAAAAGAAATAGAGCCCCGGGGAGGTGGCGGTTTCCGGGGCTGCGGGTGGGCTGCGTGCCCCTGCACCCAATTAAAAAAGCCCCGGGGAGGTGGCGGTCCCCGGGGCAGAGTGGGGGGGTGGGACCCCCCCACGCATTCATTTTTTAAGAAGCCCCGGGGAGGTGGCGGTCCCCGGGGCTGCGGGGGGGCCGTGTGCCCCCCACGAATAAATTATCAAGCCCCGGGGAGGTGGTGGTCCCCAGGGCTGCGGGGGCCCCCGCGGGCCCCCGCTACCTAAATAAATTGCCCCCGGGACTTGGCCCACCCGGGGGCTTTGAAAACGAAGCGCGCGAGACCGCGCTTCGTTTTTTTGAATTTTCGAACGGATTTGCGCACCCAGCGCGAGCCCACCCGAAATGTTTTTAAAAAAATGCTTTGTCGGGGCCTGGGGGTCCCTGTGGGACCCCCTGAGCAGGCCTGGGGGGTCAGAGTGTTTTTACCCTGCCCCCTTTTCTTGTTTTTTTATCTTTCTTTTACCTTTTTATTTCTCCCTCAGTCCGAGGCACAAGATGGCTGCCAACACTTCCTGGTTTGAAGTGTTGGCAGCCAATCAGAGGCAAGCTCGTGCTTGTGTGGTTAGGCTCCGCCCAGATATCGAAAGTTTTCTTTTTTTTAATTTCTCAGGAACTACTGAACGGATTTACACCATTTAAAAAAAAGGTCGCTTTCTGAACCAAGACCTACCTTTTTGCCAAATTTAGTGTAATTCTGTTCAGCAGTTCGGGCTGTAGCTTTGTCTAAAGTTTCCTATGGAAAATTACATGGGGAAAACGCGTTTTGGGACCCCCCTTTTTTCTCGGCCCCCGCTTGACGAATCACCCCGAACCTTTCAAGACAGGAGCTGACCGGAGCGCCCCACTAGTTTTGAAAATTTCGCAAAGATTCGTCAAACGATGCCAAAGTTATTAGGAAAATAAAAAACGCTTTTCCTATGGAAACTAGGTCCTAACTATAACTACCTACTGGCGACCGCCAGTAGGTAATATATATATATATATATGAAGACAATTCCTGAATGGCACCACTCCTACACGGCACACAGACAGGTACGGACCACTCGGAGGACGAAAAATGGTATATAAGGTGCCTTATTTAGTTATCATGACTCCAGCAACCAGTCAATCCTGGCCAGTGCCCCAGCATGACGCGTTTCGACAGAACAACTCTGGGGTCGATCCCGATTCGGGCCGGAAAAAGCACCGACCGACTCGGATCCGGAAAAAATACCGACCGACACGTACCCGTGGCGCCCGACACGCCAAGTACGATGCAAGGCGTGAAAACTCCGACCGACACGTAACGAAACCAAGTCGACCGACCGAGCCGCATGGAAAACAGCAATCCGGCCGGAAAAACACGCGAATCCAACCGACCGACACGCACCCGGAACAAATCCGACTGAAACGTACACGCTAACTCCAAACCGCTAAGTACGATGCAAGGCGCGAAAACCACGAGCGAGTCGGACGGAGGACAAGCCGGACGACCGACACGCATACAAAACCGAGCCGAAGCAACACAATACACCGCGACCGACGCGTACGCAGCATAGAAAACTGCACAAACACAGCGTGAACGAAACGGAGAACACCGTACGAGACCAATGCAGGGTCCGACTCGGTCACAAGAACGTTTCCAACATACACAAACAGCACAAAGGAAAAATCACCCAAAAAAAGGCCAAACAAGCAATTACCAAGCCAATAAATACTGGGGGGTGGGGACAGAGAACAAAGACACACCCACAACTCCACCTATATAAAGGACACAAATCACTACCATGAGCCTTTGCAAATGCCATTCCACTGCCAGCACCCAAGAGAAAGCAACCACACACCCACAGCTCATCCCTCACACAAGCCACACACCATCAGCACACCAACAAATACCTACCTCACATACACCCAGCAAAACACACACTCACACACCCTCACCTGCACACCAACACACACATCACTCACCATCACCACCCATCACCATGCCCCCCAAGAAGAATCACAAGTTCCTAGATTGTGAATTGGAAGTCCTGGTAGACGAGATCCTCAGGGTAGAGCCACAGCTGTTTGGCACATTGGTCCAACAGACCCCCATGTCGCAGAAAACCAAGATGTGGGAGAGGATCATCAACAGGGTGAACACACAATCACCATGTCTGCGCACAAAGACCGACATCCAGAACAGGTGGTATGACGTGCGCAGGAGGGTCCGGGAGCTGCTCAAGAAAGACTACCTCATCAGCCAATACACCGGCAGTGGCCCTCCTGCCAAGCCAGTATACCTCAGGCCCTGGGAGGAGAAGGTGCGGGCCATCCTTCCGCCAGTGAGCGTATATGGACTACAGAACATCCCAGAGCCTGGTGAGTACACAACAAATGTACAAAATTTCTGACACAAAACACACACACATCACTGTCAAGGGGAGAGTCAAACCATGCACTCATAGCAATTACACAGCAACCAGAACAGAATCATCCCAAAATGTGTATGTCAGTCAGATAAACACAACACATGCCATCAAAAAAGTTACATCCAACCGTGCCATCACATGTACAAACACAACTACAACTACAGCTAGGCAGTGGCACAAATAGAACTAACAAACACATCCAGACATGTAGCCACCACAACAACACCAACACACAGTGAAGACCACTCAAAGGAAGGAATTCTGTGTATGCTGGCCAAGTCTGTGTAGCCAATAGCATCATGGGAGTCGCAGTCACACATATTGCCCCCACCCACAACTGTCCCATCAACACCACCATGAACCATGCGCACATCACAGGGAGTGGAGAAGGACTCACAAGATGGCTGACACTGGCTACTGCTGTGGGGAGCACAAGGCCCTGCTGGCAACTGTGCACCAACAAACAGCAGGACACCACTGACTGACATCCTGAGAGACAACTTACACTCCCTGCAATGCAAGCACGTTCCATGGTGGGATATCTGGCTGGCTGGGTGGGAAGGGGGACTTGCAGCACTGACTATAGTCACCAGCACCTCCCCTCACACCCCCCAACACAAACTCCACAGTACCCACCTGGTAGAATGCAATGCCCTCCATCCTAACACAAGATCCCACAAAGCACCACCACCCTGGGTTATGTTGTGTGAAGCACAGGGACACTCTTGGGACTCTTAGCCAAACAACTGCCAGGACAACACTCCCAGCCATCCTGTCAGCACAGCCAGCCCACCCCACAGGGAAGCAGAGTCAAAAGGAAGGAAGCATGGGCATGCTGGGAAGGGGGGTGGAGGCAATAGCATGATGGGAGTCGTAGTCACAGACATTGCTCAGCCTCACAACTGGCCCATCAACACCACCCTGAACCATGCTCACATCACAGGGAGTGGAGAAGGACTCACAAGATGGCTGACACTGGCTACTGCTGTGGGGAGCACAAGGCCCTGCTGGCAACTGTGCACCAACAAACAGCAGGACACCACTGACTGACATCCTGAGAGACAACTTCCACTCCCTGCAATGCAAGCACGTTCCATTGTGGGATATCTGGCTGGCTGGGTGGGAAGGGGGACTTGCAGCACTGACTATAGTCACCAGCACCTCCCCTCACACCCCCCCAACACAAACTCCACAGTACCCACCTGGTAGAATGCAATGCCCTCCATCCTAACACAAGATCCCACAAAGCACCACCACCCTGGGTTATGTTGTGTGAAGCACAGGGACACTCTTGGGACTCTTAGCCAAACAACTGCCAGGACAACACTCCCAGCCATCCTGTCAGCACAGCCAGCCCAACCCACAGGGAAGCAGAGTCAAAAGGAAGGAAGCATGGGCATGCTGGGAAGGGGGAGGAGGCAATAGCATGATGGGAGTCGTAGTCACAGCCCTACATCCCCCACCACATGGCCCAGCAAGCTCACACTCATGCATGCACATCCCACAGAGAGTGGAAAGGCCCATCAAAGATGTCTGACACTGTTGCTGTGTCGTGGGGAGCACAAGGGCATGCTGGGTACTGCACACCAACCAACAGCAGGACACCACTGTCAGCCATCTTGCCATTGCCCTCACACCCACACCCACTGAACTCCACACAAAAGCAAGTAAGTATGGGAATGCTGGCAAGTGGGGTGGAGGCAATGGCATGATGGGAGTCGTAGTCACAGACATAGCTCACCCCCACAACTGTCCCATCAACACCACCCTGAACCATGCTCACATCACAGGGAGTGGAGAAGGACTCACAAGATGGCTGACACTGGCTACTGCTGTGGGGAGCACAAGGCCCTGCTGGCAACTGTGCACCAACAAACAGCAGGACACCACTGACTGACATCCTGAGAGACAACTTCCACTCCCTGCAATGCAAGCACATTCCATGGTGGGATATCTGGCTGGCTGGGTGGGAAGGGGGACTTGCAGCACTGACTATAGTCACCAGCACCTCCCCTCACACCCCCAACACAAACTCCACAGTACCCACCTGGTAGAATGCAATGCCCTCCATCCTAACACAAGATCCCACAAAGCACCACCACCCTGGGTTATGTTGAGTGAAGCACAGGGACACTCTTGGGACTCTTAGCCAAACAACTGCCAGGACAACACTCCCAGCCATCCTGTCAGCACAGCCAGCCCACCCCACAGGGAAGCAGAGTCAAAAGGAAGGAAGCATGGGCATGCTGGGAAGGGGGTGGAGGCAATAGCATGATGGGAGTCGTAGTCACAGACATTGCTCAGCCTCACAACTGGCCCATCAACACCACCCTGAACCATGCTCACATCACAGGGAGTGGAGAAGGACTCACAAGATGGCTGACACTGGCTACTGCTGTGGGGAGCACAAGGCCCTGCTGGCAACTGTGCACCAACAAACAGCAGGACACCACTGACTGACATCCTGAGAGACAACTTCCACTCCCTGCAATGCAAGCACGTTCCATGGTGGGATATCTGGCTGGCTGGGTGGGAAGGGGGACTTGCAGCACTGACTATAGTCACCAGCACCTCCCCTCACACCCCCCCAACACAAACTCCACAGTACCCACCTGGTAGAATGCAATGCCCTCCATCCTAACACAAGATCCCACAAAGCACCACCACCCTGGGTTATGTTGTGTGAAGCACAGGGACACTCTTGGGACTCTTAGCCAAACAACTGCCAGGACAACACTCCCAGCCATCCTGTCAGCACAGCCAGCCCACCCCACAGGGAAGCAGAGTCAAAAGGAAGGAAGCATGGGCATGCTGGGAAGGGGGTGGAGGCAATAGCATGATGGGAGTCGTAGTCACAGACATTGCTCAGCCTCACAACTGGCCCATCAACACCACCCTGAACCATGCTCACATCACAGGGAGTGGAGAAGGACTCACAAGATGGCTGACACTGGCTACTGCTGTGGGGAGCACAAGGCCCTGCTGGCAACTGTGCACCAACAAACAGCAGGACACCACTGACTGACATCCTGAGAGACAACTTCCACTCCCTGCAATGCAAGCACGTTCCATGGTGGGATATCTGGCTGGCTGGGTGGGAAGGGGGACTTGCAGCACTGACTATAGTCACCAGCACCTCCCCTCACACCCCCCCAACACAAACTCCACAGTACCCACCTGGTAGAATGCAATGCCCTCCATCCTAACACAAGATCCCACAAAGCACCACCACCCTGGGTTATGTTGTGTGAAGCACAGGGACACTCTTGGGACTCTTAGCCAAACAACTGCCAGGACAACACTCCCAGCCATCCTGTCAGCACAGCCAGCCCACCCCACAGGGAAGCAGAGTCAAAAGGAAGGAAGCATGGGCATGCTGGGAAGGGGGTGGAGGCAATAGCATGATGGGAGTCGTAGTCACAGACATTGCTCAGCCTCACAACTGGCCCATCAACACCACCCTGAACCATGCTCACATCACAGGGAGTGGAGAAGGACTCACAAGATGGCTGACACTGGCTACTGCTGTGGGGAGCACAAGGCCCTGCTGGCAACTGTGCACCAACAAACAGCAGGACACCACTGACTGACATCCTGAGAGACAACTTCCACTCCCTGCAATGCAAGCACGTTCCATGGTGGGATAACTGACTGGCTGTGTGGGTGGGAAGGAGGTCCGGCTGTCAACCAAACACAAGCAATGCAGACCATGTTCACACCCCAGAAAATACATAGAAATGCCCAAATAATGCAGGACAATGTGCCACACCAATATCAACCCCTGACTGTGACGACTTAGGACAATGCAATGTACAGGCCCGCACCCAGAGGCACAGTCACAACTGTCATGTGTGTCAACCATTGATGCCTGCAGAAACATGACATACATTGTTTGTGTCTCCCAAAAACAGGTGATGATGGGGACACAGCAGCAGACGCTGAGGAGTCCCAGTCCCAGGCTCAAGAGGATGCCGAGCTCACTGGCGTCGTACAGCCTCTGTCCTCCTCGGACGATGAAGAACAACCTGGCACATCCGGTGCAAGTCAACATGCAGCACCAGCAGGACCACCAGCTGCACCCCCTGCACCCACCCCTACAACGACTGTCACCACAAATACCATCCCTGCCGACATGGACAGAATAAGGAGCAACACCAGCACAGTGACCCTGGACCAACCTGGGGCCATGGACACCACCACCACCACCAACCCCCAAGGTGGACCTCGGTTATCTGTGCGTGCCACTGCACACACTGCACATGTCAGCAGGGGTGGTGGGAGGGGTGGGAGACAGAGGTCGCTGCTTGCAGACGTTGCTGGTGTGCATGACGACCCACAACTGGTACGCATAGCTGATGCGTACCAGTCCAGCACCGGAGAGCTCAGCCAGGTAGTGGGGCTCCTCAGAGACATTAAACAGCAGCAGGCTGCCCATCATGCCCGCTTGGACTCCCACATGTCCCACGTGGAGTCACACATGTCCCGTGTGGACTCACACATGTCCCGCGTGGAGTCCAAGTGGGATGCACTGCATGAGATGACGGCGGTGCACAGGGACATTTTACAATGCCTCCGCCAGATGAACAGCAACCAGTCCACACCTCCCTGTGTGCCAACAACATCTGGTGCCGAACAAACTGCAACTGCCACAGGGAGGGAGGAGGACTCTGGCGGAGAGTCCCCTGCACCGCAGCAGCCTGCACTTTAGGGGCCCCCCCCCAAGAAGAGGGGTCGTCCGAGGAGGGAAAAGTGAGAGGCCGATGGCCAAGCGCAACTCCCAGGAAGCCTGAACCTGTTCTGGATGTTCGCCTTTGTGCACAGACTGTTCACCCTGTTGACGGCAACACTACTCCCACACATTGCATGGGGAGTACAAGTTGGACCAATGTGTCAGACAACTGTGGCCCCGATACTGGGGATCCTGTCTACCCGGACTTTCAATTCACCTAGGAACTTGGGATTGCAAGATTCATGTACAGCACAACCCATCCTATGCACTATTAACACAAATGTATCACAATAAACACACAAATACACCATACTTGCCTCTGTCGTGATTCCAACGTGGGTGCTGTTATGGGGATGATGAACTGCAAAATTACACTGTGTATGCGAACTGCAACTGCAAGGACAACACAGGCATGTGAGTACAGGCAACGTGACACACATGAGGGAGACACACCACCAGGGCTACACGACACATACACACCTAGGCCATCTGACTCATTGCCTACACTGATGTTGCCAGGGAAGACGGTGCAATGCACAGACACCACACCCATTCCCAGTTGTAGTCAAATAGCCCACTGGTGCAGTAAGCAAATGGCAGTCAAATGTGTGACCACAGACAACGCACATCACAAAGTGAAGCACAGGTTTATTACAAAGTTGCAACATGCCGTAACCACTACAGATGCAAGGTAACCCCACCTGGTAGCGGGCACACAGTCAACAACTGTAGACGGAAGGAAGTCCATGGGTGTGGCGCACATCACCTGTAGGGACACAACAGCTACCAGCCTGGATGTGCAATCACGTCGTCGGTGGACACAGTTGACCAAACGAATCTGAAAGTACCCTGTGAAGGACAGAAATGACACACAGTCAAAAGCAATGGAGTACAGGACAGAACAGCAAAACTCATGCACAATACATGTTACAAGATACCCACCCAGAACCAAGTTAGCATGTCAACACTGTTGGGGAGTACAGCCCACCTGTCACCACACATCGCAACACACATCCAGTCAAGTAGCCCATGGACACACTCCAACAGCACCAGAGCACCACCCACACATCATGCCAACTCACATCATTGACATGACACCTCAGGATACTCACATTCAGCTAAAGAAGTTGGTGATGAGCTGTGTGCGGACATCACCATCACCATCATCATCATCATCATCATCGTCACTGGCATCGTGGTCCAGGCCAGGATCCTCCACAGGTGGCGGATGTTGGTCATTGTCATCCTGGATGAGAGGCAACTCCTTCCGCACTGCCAGGTTGTTGAGCATGCAGCAGACGATGATAATCTTGCACACTTTCGCAGGGGCATATGGGAGGGACCCTCCGGTCTTGTCCAGGCAGCGGAAGCGGCTCTTCAGGAGACCAAAGGTCCGCTCAATCACTCTCCTGGTCCGACCATGTGCCTCATTGTAGCGCATCTGGGCAGGTGTCACAGGGTTCCTGAGGGGTGTCAGCAACCACGGCATGTTGGGGTATCCCGAGTCACCTACGGACAGACAAGTGCACATTAGCTGACTTGGAAAAGTGGGCGGAATACTACAGATCAGATCACACACAATGGCACAAAGTCAGTACACACCGACAAGCCAGGCACGCTGGTTCTGCATCTGTGCCATCATCCTGGGGATGCGACTACTCCTCATCACAAAGGCATCGTGTGCTGAACCAGGGAAACGGGCACACACGTGTGTGATGGTCATGTCTGCAAGACACACCACCAGTGCATTGACCGAGTGGTAGTGCTTGCGGTTCCTGTAGGCCTGCTCCTGGGCCTGTGGTGGTACCAAAGCCACATGTGTCCCATCAATGGAGCCAATTACATGCGGCATCCTCCCCAGGGCATAAAAGTCACTCTTCACGTCAGTGAGTCGTCGCAGTCTAGGGAAATAGATGTACCGGTTCAGGAAGAGCAACATTGCTGCCAAAACATCGCGGAGCACACGGCTGAACATGGTCTGTGACATCCCACCAGCAGTCGCCACAGTATGTTGGAAGGTACCGGTGGCAAAGAAGTGTAGGGCTGCCATCACCTTCACCTTGGGGGTCAACGCTGTAGGATACGGCCGGCCAGGCTGCAAATGTGGGGACAACTGCACTGCCAAATCCTCAATCAGCTGCCTGGTGAAGCGGTACCGTCGGATGCTGTCCCGTTCCACCATCGTTGCCAGGTCTGGGAATGGCCGATGGACAGCAGGAGCCCTGCAGTGCAGAGGAGAAGTAAGCAAGATTGTCAGTCACCCCACATATGCGGCATTGAACACACTCAAGATCCCAACATACATCATTATGAGGCACAACTACATGAAGTGTGCAGTACCGGAAGGACATGTATGGTACGTACATGGCCAACATCTGTCAACACGGTCCTACAGGTGGCATCAGTTTGTCCCAGGTTGGCCCATTGGATATCATGATGCCGTGTCACAGTTCCCATCTCCTGCTGCCGTGTCACAATCACCCCCACAGTGACATGTGAGGACAGATGTGCCCCAGGCACAACAGCTCAACGACAGGTACATTCCCAGGGACCCTGTAATGCCACATGGACACTGGCATCACATGGAGTATCATGTGTACACCACAGCAAAACAAACAGGATCCCCACAGGTAGTGGCCCCACTTGCCACGGCAGGACAGACATGGACGTCTGTGACACACACGCACAACATCAGAGTCCATGCACACACAACGTGGATGTGGAGACTGTCTCCCATTGTGCACATGAAATCAGAGACATTGTAAACACTACATGCACAAAGACTGTGGAGGTCCATCACTATTGTGCCACTGGGACACCCTGGCTCAAACATACCGTCCCACATGGGACTCACCGGGTATGTGACATGACATACACAAACACCACTGTGAAATGTGACCATGGCACATGCACAGATATGAACAGTTGCACATCACAGTGGTCACGTACACGTAACACCCAGGATCCTGTCCCCATGAACACGTGCACAGCCTGGGGGTGGCTGCCCACAGGTGACACCCACAGGACAACATGTACACCAACATACACACAATAGGAAATGCAGCCTTACATGCCTTATGATAAGGTTTGGACAGGCTGTCGTGATGTAGGTGTGCCCCTCACTCCCTGGGAGCTATCTGTGGCTGGCATATGTCCATCTGAGACAGGCATGCTGACATATGCCAGTCACATGTACAGTGATGCGTTGTACTGCAATGGACCGATCGGTGCCTCCGGCCGGCCCATTGCTTTCAATGTGTGCGGGTACGCGTTGTACCCCTGTGCGCGTTGAACTGCAATGGACCGATCGGTGCCTCCGGCCGGCCCATTGCTTTCAATGTGTGCGGGTACGCATTGTACCCCTGTGCGCATTGAACTGCAATGGACCGATCGGTGCCTCCGGCCGGCCCATTGCTTTCAATGTGTGCGGGTACGCGTTGTACCCCTGTGTGCGTTGTACTGCAATGGACCGATCGGTGCCTCCGGCCGGCCCATTGCTTTCAATGTGTGCGGGTACGCGTTGTACCCCTGTGCGCGTTGAACTGCAATGGACCGATCGGTGCCTCCGGCCGGCCCATTGCTTTCAATGTGTGCGGGTACGCGTTGTACCCCTGTGCGCGTTGTACTGCAATGGACCGATCGGTGCCTCCGGCCGGCCCATTGCTTTCAATGTGTGCGGGTACGCGTTGTACCCCTGTGCGCGTTGTACTGCAATGGACCGATCGGTGCCTCCGGCCGGCCCATTGCTTTCAATGTGTGCGGGTACGCGTTGTACCCCTGTGCGCGTTGAACTGCAATGGACCGATCGGTGCCTCCGGCCGGCCCATTGCTTTCAATGTGTGCGGGTACGCGTTGTACCCCTGTGCGCGTTGAACTGCAATGGACCGATCGGTGCCTCCGGCCGGCCCATTGCTTTCAATGTGTGCGGGTACGCGTTGTACCCCTGTGCGCGTTGTACTGCAATGGACCGATCGGTGCGCACCCATTGACAATGGGCTTGCCTGGCAACGGACGCGTTTTCGAATTTCGAACGAGTCGGTTGCTGGAAAATCAGTTGGTCACCCACAACAATGTTGCAAAATCATGTATGTCATGAAGTTGAAGATTTGAAGGATGCTGTGGGCGTGTTTTGGTGCTGCTATTCCATGGATTGGCCAGATTCAGAAGATGCAAACGACTTGGACCTATCACTTTGGACACAAGTGACAGTATCCTCCTCATCTGATACCCAGGTGTGGCCCGCACCATGCAGGAATTCTGTCCCTTAGGACTGTGTCCTTGCAGTTTTGCTTGGCTCAAGGTGGGAGACAGCATCTGTTTCCCTGACTCTGTGGTGGGCATCATGGGTGGGTCCATTGCTTACACAATGCCTGTATTCTGACATGTATTCAGCGTGTTACTTTTGATCTGTGGTCCAATTGCCGGGCTGATCCACCACATGTGGCTGGGGTACCTGGCACACACCATGCTGCGGGTGGGAACAATGTTTGGGCCCCAGGAGTATGTATATGACGTGTGTCACACATACCTAGCCAGCTGCCTACAGTCCAGGGCTCATCCCTCATTCATGTGGGGCTGGACAGTCATACTACTCCAGGCCGCCTGGCACACTCTGTACTCCCACTCCCGTGTATCCAGAGGACACATTATGCACAGTGATTTGACCCCTCAGGTGTCTGCCTCTGTGTCAGTGTGCTGTGGATTAGTCGCCAGGACTGCTGTGGAGTTTCTTGGTAGGGGCTCAGCATGCCACTGGAGATGTGACCATAAGGAGACGATACTTGTGTGACACATAGGTGTCTGATCAGCTGCCCATGCAGACTGGGGCATGTAAATGTGAAGTTCAGGCAGCTGTTCCCCATGCACAGCCAGAGTGTGAGGGGCTCAGGTTCAGAGGGTAGTGTCACAGGTCTCCCATATGTCCAATAGGTATGACCTGGACAGATGAGGGTTAAGAGGATGTGTTGTGGGGGATGTACATGTGCACTTGTGCAGCTCAGGACTTGCATTCCCCATGACCTACTATTGTGACACAGTGCAGAGTGTTGTTGTCTGGCTGCAAAGTCATACATCACTGAGACAGTGATGTATGACTTTGCAGATCATACCTCCGCCATGGCATGTGTCTACTGATTGAGTGATCCTGCAGGGGGTGACATGTGCTACATGCACACCATAGTGGCGCTGGCTATCAGGACATGGGTGCATCATGGTGTCTGTCGCTGGTATGCATCACATGCATTTCCTATTTGACTCTGGGCATCCTTCCATCCGGAAACCTGTACTGACTCAGTGGCAAGAGCTGTGATGTGTGCATGTCACATGCCACACGTGTCCTCTGCACTGTCCAACTACTGTGTACTTGGTGCATGTGTCAACACTGGGGTGTTGCAATCCAACAGACACCAGACAGATGGGTGCAAGGCCATGTGGGATGTGAGTGCCATGCTTGGCATCAGACTGACAATTGACTTCTCCTGTTCAGTTAGGGCACTTTTAGCAATGTACAACTAATGATGCCAGGGCTTGCTCTGTGATGTGCTGTGCTCACAGTGGTGTGTGCGTTTGGTGCAGGTGACTGATGTCTGTCTGTTTCCCCATTGTTTGCAGATACATCCACGGCCACGGAGAGGGGACAGCTCCACGGACCAGGAGGAGCCGGAGAGCCAGACTGGGTCAGCAGCCGAGGAGTGGTCGGAGGGACCCAGTGGCACGGAGGGCGAGGGGAGCCACACCGAGGAGTCCTCAGCAGCATCCACCTCAGCTGAGGACCAGAGCAACTCGGAGGATGACTCCCTTGTGGAGGCGGGTGTCAGCAACCACCACACCCCAGCTAGTGTTGCTGTCCCGCCACCACCAGCACCACCACCGCCCTCCCATCGGCTCCCATTCCCCAGGTCCGTGGAGGCTCCCATGTCCGGGAGCGTGTCTCCTTTGGGCCAGGCACCGCACCCCCTGCCCCTGTGTCCCCTGCTGCCCTGGGTGAGGAGTCTGTGTGACCTCCTTCGCCAGCTCCATGTAGAGGCAGACAGCCATGCTGAGTGTCCTCCATGCGCACACCGCGCTGTTGACTCAGCTGGTGTGCGTTCATGGAGGGCATCTCATCGAGCATGTCCTGACCTACAGAGGGGCAATGAGGTCCATGGACTCCTCCCTGGCCGGCAGCAGTGTCCCTCCTCAAGCGGTCCCTCACCCCTCCTGCCTCTG